>PVJO010013888.1:0-50144 GCA_004026905.1 Hystrix cristata
TGTACCAATGCATGTTCTTGGTTAAAAAAAATGCAGTAGGTATTATTATGTTGCAGATGGAGAAAGTGAGCATAAGAGTTCAAGGTTCCACATTAAGTCGGGTGAGTTCAAACCCAGGCCTCATATAGGAGAGATGATGCACTGTACCGTATGCCTTGACACTAAAATCTATACCACCTCTCCTCTCTATGAATTGCTTTTGCTGTTTTTTGTTGTTGCTGCTGTTTTCTGAGCATTAAAATCAAGGTCATAGACTAGATTTTGTTCATTCTCTTACTGCATTATATGTGGTAGCCTTGTCTCTCCCATTAGATTTACGAGTTGCTGAGGGCAAACACCAGAGCATAGTGTAGGAGAAACAAAATAGACTTTGCCACCTGACAGACTTGGGTCATAATTTAAAAATTATAATGTCTATGAAATGTCTAGTTGAATGACAGATACAGAGGAGCTATGCGTTGAATGGATGTGAATTTTATTATTCCTGTGTGTCCCTTTTAGCTCAATGCACTACAGAGAGTAAGATTAAATAAATATTTATTGGACTTAATTCTTATGATACTATAAGTGATAATAAATTCTTCATCAGTTAACTGTCCGCATCATAATTGCTAATAAAGTTTGGGAATCTATTCACTCTTGGTAATAAAACTTCCCTTATCATGGGACTAAGGGGAGAATTGAAAATATCTTTCCTTAACCCTGTGCAAATGCCACATCATAAAACTAGACCCCTGAAAATACGAGCTCCTTGAGGACAAGTTCTGTGATTTCTCTAAACTGCCACTTTCCTTGTACCTAATCTAGCACCAGGCACATGGTATTTACACAGTACTTACTAAAATAAAATAAATAAATTTGATGCTGATGAAGAGGAGATTTCTTGGCCTCCAGAGACATTAGAAGCTTTCTTCTCAAAATTATAAATGTCAGGTGCTAACATGGCATTCTAACTCCTTGACTACTGCTCCAAACTCTATTATAGTACATATAGTTGTATATCAGTTATAAGCATGCACAGTAGGGTATATCTTATCATCCTTTCCAAAAACGTCTTGATTTCAGAGGTTATGTTGGACACAAGAGGAAGCTAAAAATGTTTCCTAGACTGAAACCAAGGCTTGAGAAGTATTTTGTATCATCATACCTCATGAAGCCTAATATCTTAAAGTCTTGTATTTCAATGTACAAGTATGCGGAAATCTTCTATAAATGGTTCAATGATACACAAACATGTGGAAATTTGATCAGCTTATATAAAATAGGTACCCCAAACTTCTAAATTACCTGTTCTTCCATCTTCAATGCTTTTCCACTAAAGTATGATCCAAGTAAATTATCATTTTATTTGACTTAGACAGTTTAAGAATGTAATATTTTAAAACCACTCTATATTATCCTTCTGTTACTTTCTAGAACTCACTAATGTATAGTATCTAATTCTTTGGGCATAGTAACAATAGTATCTGTACACTTTGCATCGAGGGCCTCAGAAATAGCCATACTCCCTCCTTTGTCCCATCTTACTGATAAACTGATCTCTTCAGCCTCCTCAGACCTGGCAGATATCCTGCCTTCACCTGGAAGGTCAGATACCCTTGTATATCTTACAGTGTAAATTTGCCTTTATTCAAAGCTCAGTTTCAATATACTATTTCAAAGAAAGTACATACAGCCATTTATTACACCTGTGTTGAGTACAATAACAACTTTCTTAAATTAATCTTTCATATGCTATCATATACTACATTGAATGTCATGTAAATGTCCTGTCTATTTAAAATCTCTTCTAGCATTTGAATGAATATATGAATACTAGAAGTATATTTCAGGCATCTCAAACACAAGTGTCCATTAGAATATGGCAACTAAATGAGCACAATGAACCTGATAGACTATAATTGGGGTGATGGGAGCTGTGGTAAAAACTGAAGTACAAAACTTGTGCAGAGAGGCAGCCTCTGTGTTCTAGCTGAGTTTGCTACTCTTCTTTGTCCTTTTATCAATGCATATAAAAATATCCATTCCTTAATATTTGTTGAATTACAGAGTGAATTAATTAATGTTAAATAAGATACGATTACTGCCAAAACTCCTAATTTTTAATAAGGAAAAGAAAATAAAAAATCGTTTGAAACATTCTGAATTTTAAATGTGGATAGCTAACCCACTAAAGCAAAAAGTCTGTTTTGTCCAAGTATGGCCTAAGAGCCAGTTTTGTGCCCATTCCATTTTCATTAATCAGGAGAGAATTCATTTCTAATAATGTTGTGAAGGCTAATGATTCAAATTCTCCTTCCAGCTCCTATCTGACTGGAAAACAGTGAAATGATGATAGGTAAGGTAATGTGTAAGACAGGAATTACACTTCACATTTTCATTTGGGTTCTCACTTGCCCCTTACAACACCACAGTTAAATAGAAAGAAAGCAACTTTCACCTCCATTTTGCTGCCTTTGAATATACCCAGTCTCTTCACTGCTATCCTGATTGAATGATGATTATTTATTGACCCATTTTTAAAGCAGCCCCAAAGTCCTGTAGTTCTTGTCTTTTTCATTCTGTCAAACTGACTGACCTTACAGAACCCCTAGTACAGGGCTTTTACCTGCTCGGTTGGTAGCTTGTAACTTGTCCACTTTGGGAGACGCTATTTCAGTGGGCTTCATAAAAGAGCCACCTGCCTGGACATTCAGGAAAGCTGGGTTCTTTAGATATGGTGCTGCACAGAGCAACCTGAAAAGACCATCATAAAGCACATCCTGATTGTTGCTTTCCTCTTGGCTTCATCTGCAAAATGTGTCTGCTTGCCAAACACACCAGGCCCAGAAAATCAAAATAGAAATGGGAAACAAAAGGAACTGGGAAGAGGGAGGAGGGAGGAAGGAAAGGAGGGTAGAGAAGGAGAGAGGAAGAAAAAGACAGAGAGGGAGAGGAATAGATGGAGGGAGAAAGAGAGAGACAGACAGACAGAGACAGAGAGACAGAAAGAGAATGAATAAATGGATTTTGAGATGTGTCCTTGACCTGTGAAGAGCCTTTGTTTGACAATTGTGTACCTATCAAGACAATTTAGGTAATCATCCTCAAAAACAATCTTTAATTAAAAGATGTCAGTACATACACAGTCTATCATTAAATCGAGAGTTGAGATACCTAATACAAACAAGTGAGGATCATATAGATGTGAATACCTTGCCATTAAATAAGCCATTATTTAGCCTTATTTAGCTTCAGAAATTCTGGTCTGCCAGGAAGATTTTGCTGTTTTCTAATTCAATATTTAGAAGTTTTTCAGCCAAATAATTAATTTGGGGTTGAGAATTTAAGGAGATAAGGACCTCAGCCCGCTGATTTATAATAGATAAATAAATGTGCTCCAAAATATGACTTGTTATTCCTTTTACCCCACCAGGTACACACACGTGTGCATGCATGCACACACACACACACACACACACACACACACACACACACACTCATCGATTCATTTATTCATTCCACTGTATCTATTAAAAAGTGTAAAATGGGCCAAAAATTTTCATAATCTCAGCCTCATTTAATTCTTAGGAAAAACCGAGAAATGTTCTCAAGGTCACTAAAGGCGAAGGTTTCTCTGACACATGGATTAAGACAGGCCTCTCAGATGATTTGAAGACTTTAACTCTTTTAAACTTTCACTTCATTAGCATCTGGTGTTTCTGAGTGGGATATCCCAACCAATGAAACAATGTAGCTTTATCTTTAAACCCCAAACTGGGAATAAAATTCATATCATTGGATATGTGAAAGGAAATTTGTCTTTAATAATATTTTTAAAGGCATGCAAAAATGAAATAGTTAAGGGGCTGTGTAAAATAAAGTTTAAATGTCAGTAAAATGGGTTACAGTGGTTACTAAGCACAATTTTTTGCTGTGTGCCCTAACACAGTTGCTGTTGAAAGTTTATACGTGATTGTCAAGTAAACGATGCCTTTAGATTTGCTGCTGACAGGACTGTGTTAGTTATTGAAACCGCACCTTTCTCGCAGCCATTGGTGTATGAAGGAGCCTGTCTGTCCCAGTTTGCAGGATGTGACTGCAGCCCACACAGAAGAAATGATTGAACATCAGAAAGAGGGCAGGCAGTCCCCTCCTGAAATCAAATCACTCTGTTGCGGATTCACCCACATTCCTGTAAACCTTATTTTCTAGTTTCCAAAACAGAATTTCTCCTGTCCTGACAGCTACAAGCCCTGGAAAATCTAAATGGGCCAGGTATAATATAATGAGCAAATATAGTCTTGTCTTTATTCATTCCACCAAATTTCAAGGATGTTTTATATCAGGCAACATGGTTTCAGGAAATGCAAAGACAAAAGTGGTTGGGAGAAAGAGGATGGGAGAGAGCGTGAGGATCTGACAAGTGGGCAGACAGGAGGAATAAAGGCAAAGAGAAACTGAATAGTCCATTAAGAGTTGCAGTCATTCATGATAGCAGAAGAATAGGGGAGAAGAAATCTAAGAAGAGGATAACAAGCAGGCTTAGAAATATGTTTTTAATAATGAAAGATAAGAGTGTGAAGATCATTCTTTCGTGAGGAGCAAAAATTGTCTATTCTGAAACTTCATGCTAGCAATTGTGTTTTTGTAGTGTCTGGCATTCAGTTCTTGCCAAATACTCACTGAAAAAGTATTTTAAATTGTCAGAGATTCATATCCATATTTATATCCCTTTCCTAAGAAAGGAAATAATGTGACATATATTAATTAGGCATCTGGTAAGCTTTATTTCTATACGAAGCTAGGTAACCCAAAAGAATGTAAACATCATGATACACTTTGACGCCTTATGCCAGTACCCTGGTGTGCTTGCCTGCTTCCGGGCTGATGTAGGGACTACTCATACCTGAGAATATTCATCCATTGCCATTAACAAAGGAATTTTCTCCATCATTGTCCACAATAATTTATATCAATTTTTTCACACATTTCTCTTGGTTATCTAGCTTCTTCTATTAGCAATGAGAAAGTGTTTTTAAAAATCCCAGAACTGATTTCGATAGCCATAAATTGTTTTTCACATCAGTTGAATGATTCAGAGCATAGAATTTAAGTTCTCTGAGCTTCAGTTTTCTATAAAATAGTAATAATAATATTGGTAGCAATAATAATAAAATAACATTAATACACATAATAAAGCCTGTTTTTAACGATAATTTACTTCTTAAAAACTCTGTTGAAACAATGTAATGTGTGTGTATTTGTGTGTGTGTGTGTGTGTGCACGCGCATGTGTGCCAGTATAAGTAAACCATAATCAGTTCTTTAGCCTTCGGAGGATCTGAATCAGGAATCTAGGTTTCAGGTTGGCTGTGTAAACATGTCCAATTTTATTAGTGAAATTAAACCAGAGCATTTGCCAATTAGCACAAGAGATACTAGAAATCTATATAGTGAAATGACAAGTGATTAAAATTTGTCATTGACGAGAAGGCTGTATTGACCACACTGCCCTTTCCCAAACAAGGCAGTAGAGTACCAAACCCTCAGCAACTTAACTTCTCAGAATACTGTTGGTCTAGATGTTTAGTAATGTCAGCTCAATTCATGGAATTCTTTATTTTCTGATCCAGATCAAACTTGACTTGCCCTGCCTTGTTGCATTTGCCTAGGATGCAAGAGAAAATTTTAATTCATATTTTTTCCTCAGTTCCTGAGGACAGAGGGTATGTGATGCTTTATAATAATATAGAAGATGTGTGACGGTATTTGTGTCTACTTGCTAATCAAACTTTATGGGCAAATTTGGCCTAAAACTTATTTTCACTGTAACACATCACCTCAGAGCCTGAAGATTTACAGGACTCACATGTTTCTGGTTACTAAAGCCTAAAAGTATTTATAAAGCCACAAGTTAGGTGATGTCATATGTATCTTTCTTACAAGTTAGTAGTATCTAAAGAAATGTTACATGATGACAAAACATTCTGAAAACTACATTCAGGCAAAATAAAAGTAGCAGCATATTCATTCCCACTACTACAATGATAGTGTAGAAGTGTATTATTGACAGAGAAATATTGTCATAACATAAACTACATTAAATAGTAGATTATAAAACAGTGTGCTACTGATTATATTTCATTAAAGTTTATATGCACGGAAAATTATCTTAAATAATATCCAACAAAATATCGAGAGATTTTGTCCGAAAGACATAATTAGGGATGATCATTATACTTCTCAATAATTTTGCATGCTTTTGCTAATGACACATATAACTTCTATACTCAGAAAAAAAATAATAAGGAAAAAGTATATTTCTGTCTCAAATCGCAGAACTAGAAAATAAGCTCGCAAATGCACAGGCTGACAAAACCACTTAGGTAACTCTAACTCACAGATTTATGTTTTCGACTGAGCCGTGTTTTTAATGATTCAAGGATTTCCCAGCCCTTTATTCTCATGCAATTCTTTATGGTGCCAAAGTTTGGAAATTGGTCTGCACTAGAGAAGTTAAGGCAACACTTTCATTATTAGAGATTATTCTTGGTTTATCTAATTTACTAAACCTTTTTACATTACATCTATAGTATTATACTCAAACTTCATGGGTGCTTATTGTTTATATTAGTCCCTTCGCTTTAACTTTTTTGATAAGTGATTCTAATATTATATACATTAATATCAGCTAGATACATGATAGATAGAAATCACAGCAGATTCTCTTACTATGAATAACTGAAAATCAATGAAAACCAACATAGTGTATTAGATTATCCTCTTCAGACATCCCTAAATCATTGAACTATTTTTCATATATGTGTTCCATGGAGATGTTACCATGTTCCCAACAGATTCTATCTGTTGTTTATTTTAAGGTTTTCTGGAGGCATCAAATGAAGTTCAAGACAAAAGCTTTTCCATCAGTGATTTAACTTACTTTGTATCCCTCCTCCTGCATCACTTAGTAGTAATGAGAAATGCTGAGTAATTGTCAGTGAAATCACTGACTCAGGAATGGATACCGGTGGATGCTCAAACCATTATGTGAAATTTGGGGGATATGAGAGGGTAATTGCAAGGTTTAAAAGTATTACTCACAAAATACTTGTTTATTATAAATGGAAAAATTTCTCTTTACTGTGGAGAAGTCCGGTAGGATGCATCTTGACAAAATAAGCCAATTTACCTTCCTAAGTTATGGAACAGCCTGAAATCACATGCCTTCTCACTGATACAATGCATAACACAAAGTACCAGAAATCATATAGTTTGGCCAAGAATATTTAAGATAAGTCTAATCAAGCCTTTAGATTTAACTTCTAATTCACAGGACATGTAAAGGACAGAGGAACAGGTTAATGAACACGATCAGTAAACAACCAGAGAAATCTATATTTTGTGTCATTCTACAAGACAAACTGATTTCTCTGAAAAGTCAGAGCAATAAGAGAATCAGTGATGAGGGACTGCTCTAGACATTACAAGAAATTATATTTGGCTGAAAAGGTAGTTACAAAAGACATTTTAGAAGCAACTGAGAACATTTGAATATGAATTAGTTTTTGGATGATATTAGTAGAGAGTTTTCAAGTGTTAGGGATTGAACTCAGGGTTTCACACATGCTAGGAAAGCTCTCTACCACTAAACTGTATTCCAGTCTTGAGAACTGCTAAATTTTAAGTGCTATTATGAATATTGTGATTATTTTTAAGACGTGAGTACTGAATTTTTTGTGGGAAAAGACGTGTAAGAAATGTATTTCCAAATATTCTCTTTCAAAATGAGAAAGATACAGAGACAAATGAATATTAATAATTGTTGAATTTAGAAAGCAGGAATATATGTTCTTATTTTAACTATTTTTGACTTTATATTGTTCGAAATGGTTCATAATAAAAAGGAGGAGATGAGAAGGTTAAATCAAAAAGCCAAACTAGTAGTTTATGTAACTACTTGGCATTCTGATTGTGTTTGCAAACTTCCATCATAAAATAGAATATTTAGAGTATTCCCTTCATGGTTCTTTTCTCTTTAAACCACTTCAGAAAAAAACAGTTTGAATAGTCTCTAAGTCTGGCCCTGTCTTGAGGGATTTATGGATTTTTTTTTCAGTCTGTTTGTAACCTCCTGTAAAGCTTCTGGAACCTTTCAAATTAATCATCAATAAACATTTACTAAGCACTTCCCAGAGTTCAAGGTACTCTGCTAGTCACAGTGGTCTTAACAGTGTTCAGGGTAGACTCAGTCACTGCCTTGGGTGTCAGTGAAATGACTCTGTTCTTTATCCAGTAATGAGATTATTTTATGTGATCTCAACAAGGAAATTCAATCCAACGAATGACTGAATATGTCCCAGGTATAAGACTGCTCTGCCAAGAGAGAAGATGGGATTGCTTAAAGGGCATGTAGGTTAATAGTGCTGTAGGGAATGTTTACTATGCATGTAATCCAAGGGCCTGCTCTGGTCACTCTGTCCTTTAGCCATGAATAAATTAAATGCAACCTCTTTCCCATGAGTTTTAGACAGTCCAGCACCTTCCTCCTGGATGTCGTGAATTTCTTTTTTTTTTTTTTTAATGTTTATTTTTTACCAAGAACATGTATTGGTACATTGTTTACATAATGATCATAATCAACATGGTTATTTTGTACTTGTACATGATACATCTTGGTCCCCCCCTCCTCCCTTCCATTCACCCACCCCTCTCTATTTGCAACAAGTTTATTTACATTTTTCCATTGTTTCCCTTTCATCTTACTTTTCTTTTAACCTTCCTTCTTTATCCTCCTTTTCCCTATTCAGTTCTCCTCTCTTTTGAATACTATCTTTTTTAATGTCGTGAATTTCTATGGGTCACAAATCCTCATGGTCCCCTCCAGTGACTCACGTACTGCCAGTAAATTAATTCAGCTCTGGACCAACTCTTCACACTCACTTTGGTTCTTGTTATTTCCATGTCATCGTAGCTCTTCTCCTTGATTTCATGTGAAGATACAAGAAACTTTCTGAATTCGCCTCCTGAACAGTCATTTGGTCAAGAATGTGAATTGTTTGCCAGAAAGAGAGGAGTATAAAACCAAAGAAAAAGTAGACAATAAATTAAAACCATTCCCTTGGAGAAGGCTCCAAATCCTAACCCCTTTCATTGTTTCCAGTTCCAACTTCTCTTGGAAAAATGTCTTTCTAACTTTTGACATCCAGACCTCCAACTGTCTTTCAGGTACCACACGCATTTAAATTTTCTTTCAGGATCCAGTCTTCTCTTTTGCAACAGTACATGTCCCAAGCCTCAGAAATTTAGTGTTACTTGCTGCCTGGGTTACCTGCCGGTCAATTCTGGGAGGTCTTCTGACCTTTACATCCAACGTAAATATAGTCTTGGGGAGGAAGGAGATAGGTAGACACTGGAAGATGAGGTAAGAGGTTTTGGAAGTTGAGTCAGGCAAGAGTTGAGAGAGGGTGAACACTCTTCCCTAATGTGAGTGGTAGACCTTAAATATTCCTCTGATTGTAAAAGAAAACTCATACACTTCCCAAAGACAAACAACTCATTTCTGGAGAGAGATTTTACAAAACTCCATGAGAGGTAATCTTTTTCTAATTCTTCGTTAGCAAGACTCTCTCACAGTGGTGCACAATCATCACTCCATATGCATGGGTTCTGCATCTATTCATTCATCTGAGTGCAGAGCAATATATTCAGAAAAATTGTTTGTGTATTAAACATGTACATACTTTTTCACTCCATTATTCTAAATAATCCAATACAACAATGATTTACCTATTTACATAACATCACATTTTACTACATGTTATACATAATTTAGAGATGATATGAAGTATGTAAAAGTATGTGCACAGCTTATATGTCTATACTATGCTATTTAATATAAGAGATTTGACCATTTGCAAATTTCAATATCCACGCATCTCCTAGTAGTGACCCTCCACAGATATCCAGGAATGATTTTATTTCTTTTTTTTTTTTTTGGTTTTGTTTTTTTTGGGGGGGATTGTATTTCTTCTTATCATACAAAACAATGATCCTTCTGCCAGTTACACCCCAGAAAACACACGTGTGCACGCGCAGATACACACACACACACACACACACACACACATACTATTTAAGCCTTTTTTAAGAAGTAGAATTAAACTTAGTTATTCCAGTACCTAAACAAAACTTTGCTAATAAGATCTTATGCTGTTAATGAGTTCTTGGGCAAGCCCTTCCTTTTCCACAATTTTGATCTTGAAGGTGAAAGATGGGAAAAACTTATATTTTATTGTGGCCGTAAGACCAAATAGGAATGATTGTGACTAAAGGACAGAAATAGGAAAGTGGGTGACTAGCAAGACTCTCTCACAATGGGTGACTAAGTAAGCAGAGCAAAGAAAAAAATCAAAAGGATCATTTTATAAAAGTGAAAGCCAATTTGTAAAACTAGACTAGAGCATGGGAGATTAGTAATGTACACTCCAACAGTGTGTTTATTTAATCTGATACTGAAACCAGTAGAGAAGGAGAAAAGTAACAGGTCTATCTTCCTTGTTTATCAATTCAACACTTTTATGCATGAGGCAATTGAGGTAAAATTTAAATAAATTATTTAGGTAAGCTTTGTAACTTGAATTGTATTCAAGGCTCTAAGTTTAGAAATCTATGTTCCTTTAGTAGCCCGAATGAGATGCTCTGTCCCCTTCCTGACTTTGTAATGAGAGGTTAAGAAACAAGCCCCATCATCAGTGTCCAGCATGATACTACATAGAGAATGAGGTGTGTGACAGAGGAAGAAAGACTGAATTCAACCTGATGTTACTGGTCCCAAAGGAGCTGGTAGCTTCCAGGTAAATGACTGGAAGCTGCATAGCCTAGGCCCCGGCAGTTCTGATGGACCTCCCTCACGCCACCAAGGAAGGGAAGGCCGGATCAGTTTATCATACGTGGTCAAGTACTACCTGGCCAAGGGAACTACAGCCATCGAAACAATTAGAGCAGAGACCAGCATCAAATCCCACCTTCCCAGATCTAAAGCAAATTCTCAGAATGCCATGCAAGAGGGATCAGAGCTGTGTCTTTCTGCGGCTTTCTAAAGCTTCCCTGGTGTTTAGGCTTTCTCTTAAGAAGCACTTGTCGCTGCTTCTGATATAGAAAAAGGCAATTCAATGTTCTGCCAAAGTCCTGAGATTATTAAAACAATTTCCCTAATGGCTGTATTATAATAGCTATCATTCTAGCTGGGGATTCAGCCTAGTGGTTAAAGTACTTGCCTGGCAAGCGCAACACCCTGAGTTCGATCCCCAGCACCAAAAAAAAAAAAAAAAAATCCATCCTATAATAGCTATCAGTCTGATCATCCTACATGTAATGTTATTGTTTCTTGAGATTTCTGATACATCTTAATCAGACATTTGGCTTCCTAAGTTAACCGCTTGTGAGGCAATTTCATGAATATATTTCTGAGAACCTTATTTTAGATAGTTCATTGGGTAAATGTCTGAATATACTGAATAAATGAATAAGGTAAAACTTCTTATTTTTTGACAAAATTGTAGCTAGAGCATACAACTGGATCATTTTTAGTTATGTCCTGAGGACAAGCACACGTGAAGGGGTAACCTGTGTTTCCAAGTAAACGGTATTAGAAATAGTAAGGGAACAGTAGTTAGCTAAAGAATTTCTCAAACCTTCAGAATATTTTAATGATTCCTATTAAGAACCCCAATAAATCTTTGAAATAGCAAGCTTCACTATCCATCCTAGTTCTTGGTAAATGGATTTGGTGTGTTCTAACAGTTTTGGTTTTTAAAAGTCTGTTCCATCATTTTCAAGATCTTCTATGGAACAGAAGGTGCACACTTACAAAATTCGAAATATGGCATTAAAGAACACCAGGGAACACAGAACCTAGCTAGGGACTGCAATTGTCACTGTGGTCACTTGGTATTTAGCGTCACTAAAAAATGGAGCTTATCTACTGGTAAATTTATAGCACAAAAATTACATATCAACAAGTGCCTTAACTGAGAAAAATCTTAATTATTTTAAAGTAGCTACTAGAAAGCCATTTTTAAGATTAAGAAGTAGATCAACTCTATTTAAATAAAGAAATGAAAACTATTAACGTGCCATTGGAAATAAAAATCTAATAAAATAAAAAGCAACTATTACGTGCAGAGAACCATTTATAATTTTTAAAAATCTATACTTCTATTTTATCTGCAAACACAGCTTAGTCGCTCTTCCATTATGTTTAAAATTATGCACACATGTGGAGGGCTTTGAACTTTGCTTCATCTGGAAATAATTCTAACACTGCAAGATTAGAAAAGTCCTCAATAACTGAACAGTCTGTAGCTCACAAGATACAACAGATGTCTTTGAGCTCCAAAAATAAATATCTGATATATTGGTGAGATGTTCACATTAATATTCAGAGCAGGAAAACAGAAGTCACATAGCCACACATCTTACTGGTGTTTGTTACCTCTACTTTCAGATAGCATAGGAAGTAATCGCTTCTAAATAAATACTCGGGCTTCTTTTTATAAACAGTAACTTTAAGTTGATATGTCTTAATATTATTAAATTTGAGCTAAGGTCATTTTATTTGAGGTTGCAAAGCCATATGAGATAATAGGAAAAGCTTGACATTTATTGGAGGAAGCAGAGCAACATTGTTTTGACAATGAAAATGACCCAATTATAATTTTTAAAGAAAGGTGTGTGTAGAACAGACCTTGTAATTATCAAGAGGAAGGTGGGGAGGGCATTCTACTAGAGACAAGGAAGAAAAAACTTTTTTTTGACATTGTTCATTAGTTTTAGGGGAAATGACTCTGTTTACCAAGAGTAAGCTAGTTCTCTTCCACTTTCAAACATACCTGTTCCAGGCAGTTCTGCTGACAGCAGCCTGCATAAGACTTTAGCACTGGGAGTTGGGCTCCTGGGCCAGGCCAGCCCCTGGGCTCCTTGGCTGTCACTACACCCAGATACTGCCATGGGAGACCATGTCTCCTCCGGTAATAGCACCTACCTGCCATTTTGTCCCCAGCCTGGATTGACCATACACATAGCTGGTGGTGATCTTTCCTTGGAGTTATCTTCCTGTGCAACTTGATGCTCCAGGATTTAAGCAGATGCCCGTTGGTCAGCTCCTGGTGAGAGGGCGTTTCTCTGCAAACTTATTCAAGGGAATCAAACTATCAGAAGCAACATTTTAAGTGAAGGTGCTCTTAGGTCTCTGTTCCAATGAACAAAAGCTAATCAAATTATCCTAAAAAGGGCAGGATTGATTGTACACCCATTCACACATCTTTTAGTTCAAAAAATGGCCCATGAATCAGCTGTCAGCCAAATTTCAGAGCATGTGTATGGTGAAGGAAATACAGTCACTGTTTTCAGGTTGTTAGATGTTACTCACATCATTCTGCTCAAGATGTTAAGAGCATTCATCATACCTAACGTCTGAGGATCCACACACTTTTTATCATGAAAGTATTCTGCAATTCGTTACATTGTCCTTTGTGTTGTATTAGAGACTTTTGCCTTACTCTGTGTGTGTGTGTGTGTGTGACTGTAGTTTTTATTGTGAGCTGTGGAAGCAGTTTTCCTGTGTTCAGATGGGGAGGTGACAGGAAAAGTGTGATGGTTGGCTCTTCTTTTGTTCTCTGTCAAAAGGTTGGATACATTTGCATTCTTTTTTGAAAGAAGAATGACCTCACAACCTGAAATCTAATCTTTTTCCTTCATCTTTTAACTCAATCTAAGAGTTCAATATTACTACAAAGTGGTTATGACTATTTTATTTCTGTGCAAATACTAAAATCTGTGTTGGCAAATTTGCTCGATTGTTGGAAATCTCAAATAAAGTCACAGATATGAAACAACTTTAACAAATCTTACCTCAGGGGATATTATTATGCCCTGCCAGAAATACTATGTGACATTTAATGCCGATGGATAACAAGATTGTAAGTATATATAATGAATAAATACAGCTACATTAATTTTGACACTTCTTTGAGAAAAGTATCTATAGCTCTGCTTTGTTTCAGCTATTTTTCTTGTGGGAAAACTTACATACTAGAAAGTAAAATCACTACTTCTTATCTTATGGATGAAAAAGGGTAATGCCGTCTATTCCAGGTCCTGATTTCTAGAGAGAGAAAAAAACAGACTTTATTCACACATATGGTGGCCAAACTGTTCTGGAATCCACTTTTTCTCATAACACTTGGCCAAATGTCACTGTTTTTGCACCATTAGTATGGAATAAATGGATCATTCGGTGGCACTGTTAATTCATTTAACTCAGAATTGGCACTATTTTCCAATATTACTGCCTGTTAATATATAGACATCATTCCAAACATTAGGTAGTTTCATGTCCTCTAAAACCTAATATTTAAGATAAAATATAAATAATTTGATATTAGGGTAAATAAATAGTCTAAAACAGACTATCTTTGGTCTTGATGAAATGCGCCTGTATATTATACATACAGCAACTATTTAAATTTGGCATAGAAATTTAATCTTCAAATATAGTCTCTTGGTAATTCAAGTTAAATATTGGCTACAAATATTGGCTTAAATATTTTGCTGATTATTTTTTAATAGTTTTTATCCTTTTAAGTCTTAATTGACTTACTCTATATTCACTTTTGTCACTAATTCCTAAAACTCTTTAAGATTGAGTTCATTCTAGATAGCTGTCCTATTCTTCTTGTTTATATTACTTTACTTACCACTTTTTATAATGTTTCATTATTCTTAAAATGGCTAAAAAGAGGGGGAAATACTGAAGGTAAAGCAAGTAAATCATCTAGCTTAATTAATTTCAAGAAATAAATTTAAAAGATTTATTTGAACTTAATTCTCTGATTGTTTTATAATTGTGGCTAAAGCATATACAGGACAAACATACTTTTAATACTGAAATTACAAAGCCTTCTGTAGAAATATTATAATCTGTGCTCTAGTAACTCTATGTAGATTGGTTAGTCAGTAACAAGACAATTATTTTTAGGGACATTTAGGTTCACAGAAAATCTAAAGTTTTATATACCCTCAACTACAGAGCTATAACTTCCTGACTCCAACGTCTGGCCCTGCCGTAGTAAGTTTGTGACAATGAGCCTGCACTGACATGTCATCACCAAAAGGCCACACTTGATGTCAGGGTCTGCTCCTGGTGTTACACTGAATGGCTTTTGACAAATATGTAGTGATCAGTACCCACAATGGTAGTATAACACAGAATAGTTTCATTGTCCTATAAATCTTTTGTGTCTGCCTATTCATCCTGATCTCTCGGCCCCCAGCAAGCACTGGCCTTTTTTACTATCTACATAGTTTTGACTTTTCCAGAAAACATATAGTATATAATCTTTTCAAGTTGACTTCTTTCATTTACTAATACACATGTAACTTTCCTCCATGGCTTTTTATGGTTTGATGCTGTATTAGTTACCTTTCTGAGTCAGTGGTTTGCAAGAGAGCAGATGTAATACAGGACAAGTACAAGTTACAACATTCACACACACAAGCCAAATGTAGGAAAAGTGCCGAATGTCCATCTATGCACTGGAGACCTGAAAGATCCAATCAAGGGCTGGGAGCCCACGGCACTGTCCCATGTATATCCACATCTGCACTAAAAGGCTGAGGAAATCTATACTGGAGTCAGGGTATGACATTCACAGCAGAAATGACGACCAGAGCTCCCCCAAAGCAAACAGCAGCCATCCTTGACGACAGCAAGGCCCCAAGCTCCTTCTATGATGAGAACAGTCAAGTTCCCTTTGGGAGAACCAGCTGCAGTGGAGCTTCTCCTGGGAAATAGCCAGCAGCTATCTTCTGCTCTCATTCTCCTTCATGTAGTGTTGCAACAATCCTCAGGCAGATCCTCTATGCCCAGAACCACACCTACTCAGTCCGGCTGGGCATTCCTGCTCAAGCTGACCACAATCAGTCCACCACACTAGCTCATTTCTTAGTGCTGATTAATATTCCATTTTCTGGAAGTACCGAAGTTCATCTATGCATTTACCTGCTAAAGGACAGAATGGCTGCTTTCAAGTTTTGGCAGTTATGAGTAAAGCTGCAATAAATATGTGTGCAAGGTTTTGTATGCATCTAACTTTTTAACTCCTTTGGGGAAGTACCAAGGGTTGCAGTTGCTAGATTATAGTGTAACAGTATGTTTTGCTTGGTAAGAAATGACCAAATTATGTTCTGATGAGGTTCTGCCACTTTGCCTTCCCACTGGCAATAAATGTAAGTGGTTTTGTCACTTCACATGGTCACCAGCATGTGGTGTTACCTGTTGTGAATTTTGGGCATTCTGATAGGTATGTAGTGGTATCTTATTGCTGTTCTACTTTGCAATTTGCTAATCTTTTTGTATGTTTACTTATCATGCATCTTCTATGGTGAGGCATCTTTTCAGGTGTTTTGCTTGTTTTTTAAATCATGTTCTTTATTTTCTTTTGTGCGAGCTTTAAGAGTTCTTTGTACATTTTAGATAATAGTCCTTTTTCAGATGTGTCTTTTCCAATTATTTCTCCCTGGTCTATGAGTTGCCATTTTCTTCTCTTGACCAGATGCTTTTCTTCATTTGAAGTATTAGTTATACTGACCCTTAAGGTGACTTGCTATGTATTACTTATTTTATCTACTTTAAAGACATTTGTGATTTGGGGAAAGCAAATTTTTTATAAGGATTTAGACATAAAATTCATCCTTGCATTTTGACAATTTATGTGCTAGTTTGAATTTATATCTCTAAATTTTAGACATTTTCTAAATATTTTAGATCTGTTCATTGCTAGATTTAGGTTTTAACAGACATTTTCTATGTCTTTCATATACAATTTAAATAATCTTTATAATTACAGTTTTATATCTTAGATAAATAGTGGAAAATTGATTAAGCATATATTATGAGTGCTTTTTGAGTGCTTTATCTGCCTTTAAAACCTTATCAAATAAGAATTATTATTAGTGTCTCCATTTTATAGATAAAAAATGAGACAAAGAGAAAGCAAATTTCTGATTGCCGTACAACTTATGAGCGGATGGCAGAAAGAGGATTCAAATCCCAGCAATACGGTCCAGCTTGCTGCAGCTGGTCCATGACACATAACACATTGCTATATGTCACATTCCTCCTTTCTGGAACATTATAATCTCTTGAGTTGCTTTTGAATTAAAATATCTTTAGTTTTCTATCTTGCATATTATTCTTTCTCCAAGATAAGTAAGAAATGTTTTACAAATAATAATTTTTGAGCAAAGACTTTAGGAAGAAGGTAACATCATTTTATTTTGTCCCTAAGTAGTCATAAATCAAGAGCTGAATGATTTACTTATAGTTCTGTGAATGGAAGTGTGTGTGTGTGCACGTGTGTGTGTGTGTGTGTGTGTGTGTGTGTGGTGTGAATGATTCGATTCTTGGGAATAATGTTAACTCATTTTAGTCTCTACATGAAGCATTATTGTTTGTTATATATGAAGTAATTAAAAGTCAAATAATACAACATGAATAAAAGCAAAATTTAAAAATCTCTGCTAAATGTTATTTAATAACTTTTTTAGCTCATTTTATAATTGCTGTTACACTTCACTTAACATTTTTTCTGGTCTTCCTTTAGATTAAGTACTTCAGGATTTTTCATGCCATCTAAGTAATAGTTTTTACACTGTTTTTCATTAAGAAATTTACAGGAAAAAGGCAATCCTTTAATACAAGCAAATTATTTTTCAAGCAGTTAACAGGAATAAGATTACATCCTTTGGGAAATTTATGAGTAATTTTCCTATCCAGTGACAGAATAGATGAGGGGAAGTTTGCTGAAGTGTTTCCTAATCTCTCTTCTTGTCACATTAGGATTCATTTAAATACCAAAATGTAGAATGCCTCTTGTGAAGGAAAAAACCCACACACATCAATGGTCAAGTACAGATGGGAAAGCAGTGTGTTCATGTACAGGAAACTGTTTGATAAGAAAATGGTTTGATTGACTGAAGGCATATTATAATGAACAAATCCAACTCAAACTCAAGTCCCTGAAGAGAAATGCATATGTACTCAAAAATGTCTCCCTCACACTACCCTGCAGTTGCATTTGTAATGAATATCAGCTGATTCATTAAGTCAACAAATAAATATGTTTAAGTCCATTCCAATATTAAGGACTCTCCTATCATGAGCACTGAACCAAAGCGATCAGGTGGCAGCTTTTGTGAAGCCTTCAGGCTGCTGGAGAAGAGAGATGAACATTAATAGATCAGCAGTAAATTAATAAGGTAACTTGAGATAATGATGTTACACAAAAATACACAAAGGAACATATTATTTTAAAATTAAATATTAAACACATGAATATGTATTATTTAATAGTATCAGTTATATTATTTACATTGTGTGTATACCACATATATAAAATTAAAATGTCAGTTCTTAAAATCTAATTTAAGGAAAAAGAAAACACTACAGCTCCTATATGCCCTTCTGATCTCAACTTCTCCCTCAACTGGCATCTTCAGAGGCTACGAATATTTTAAATCTTGTGTTTATTATTTGCATAGTTTTCCTAATGATTTTACCATGTCTGTGCTAAAAAATATACTTCTATTTTACATGTTTAAAATATTGCTGAAGAGAAATCATACCTATATTTTTGTAACTAGTTTTCTGACATTCACCTCTGCTGCATATTCATTTCAATCTAACATATAATAATTCACTGGGGTACGGATTTAGCTCAGTGGTAGAGCGCTTGCCTAACAAGCACAAGGCCCTGAGTTTGATCCTCAGCCATCCCCCCACAAAAAATAATTCACTGTGTGAACTCATCACAGTGTATTTATACACTCTGGTCATCATTGACACTTGGGTTATTTCCTGGTTGTATGGTTATATATCTAAGTGTGGGGTATAGTATATAAGTACTATATGTATGTAAGTAAGTATATGAGTTACAAGTACATTAGTTAAAATTTTCTAAATACATTTTCTATTTTTTAGTTAAGTAGTGTTTTACATTAGGAAAGTTAACATTTGGAAACAGTATGTTCTACACAAAGGTAATACATGCAGAGGAGGGATCCTAATACATTGTAAAATGGGATGAGCTTGGTGTGTTCTAGGAAAAGAAAAAAAGGCAAAACAAAGACAAAAAAAAAAGATCCAAAACATACCAAGAGGCAAACGTTAGTGTTTTTTTGTTGTTGTTGTTTTGTTTTGTTTTTGGTGCTGGGGATCAAACTCGGGGTCTTTTGCTTGCAAGTGGTTTGCTCACTCTAACCACTGAGCTAAATCCCTAGTCCAAGAAGCAAGTGTTAGAAAAGAGTTAAATCAGGTAGTGCCTTGTAGAACATTTGAAATAGTGATCAGGAGGAAGAACATGCAATGTTATGCACTTCACCGAATAAATAATATTTAATGTAAGTAGTATTCTATAATAAATTTGCAGACTGCTACAAATTTGTATAGAATAGGCAAACAATTGAAACAACTGGGAATTTTTATTTTATTAAAATATCCTCTGTGTTATGAACTCAAAGGGAAGAGAATGACAGAAAGCAGAGGCACTATGTTAATATCTGGCCATAACTTTACAATTATTATTCCACAGTAGATGCAACTATTCTCCCTCAAGGTGCCATCTCCCATGGCCACTGTGCTCCAGAGGGACTCAGTGGTACAGAAACCCGAGCAGAAGCTCCATGATTTGGTGCGGGCTGGGCCAGGTTGTAGCCAGCAGAAGAGTGTTACATGGAAACGTAGCCTTCTTTATTTACTTGTGAGATTTTGATGGAGATCTTTGGGGTCTAAAGCTCTTTGGCAAAATCAGAGATACAATCTAAGTATGAGACTATGGTCCATTATTTCAGCCTGCAGTGTGTTTGTTTTCCTCTTTAGAATTTGTTAAACTCTTCATGGCTAAAATTAATTACTGATTAAAAAACATCTACCAAACCAAAGAAAGCAGTGCCGCCTGATTAATTAGTGTGCCTACTTGCATCTGTAGAATGAAATAAAGTGTTTAAGATAAAATAGTTACACAAGGTAGTTAAACAAAAAGGAATTGGAGAAACATACATTGCAGTTTGTTTTTTTCTTTAATGAATCATCAATCTTGTCTCCAACTTTCTACTTGCATTTTATGGCACATTTGACTGTATTCCAACAAAATCATCCTTTTTAGAAGACCAGATAATGCCCCAAATGTCTTAAAACGAGGCCATTATTCTTGATTTGCAAAACTGTACTACATTTTAGTAATTTTTTGCACTAAAATGTTAAAAGAACGTGATATATTTAAAAAGATACTTAAATGTAAACTTCATTTCCACTTTAAAAATTAACAGAATTTCATTAAATATTACAGGTTCTAATAGGAGAAAGCAATTTGTCATAGTAGAGTAATTTACATTTTTTAACCAAATTTCATAATAAGAAAAATGTAGTCCATTCCTACTGATGTGTCCCCACACCCATGGATAGTTACACATGTGCACATCCCCAAACTCCATCAAAAGTTGCAGAACCAAAATTTACCATTAATATATGAATGTACCCAGATTTAATCAGTTCTATTAATCTATTCTACTCCCCTTTATCCATCCTTCCTTCTTTCCTCCCTCCCTCTTTTCCTGCTATCTTTCCTTCCTTTCTTCCTTCTTACCTCTTCCTTTTTTCACATTGTTAAAACAGATAAGAATATGGCGAATAGCACGTATATCTATATATAGATATATACTAAACTATATACTTTGAATTCATATAATTTCATCATGTAAACATTTATAACTTCTTTTAAATCTTAGGCAAGTTAATGAATTACTACATGTGAAACTGGGTAACAATAGCACATATTTTATATGGTTTCTGTAAGTTAAATGAGATAATGAATATAGTAGTTCCCCTTTATCTATCATTTCATTTTCCACTGTTTTAGATACCCATGGTCTACTGTGGTTCAAAAGTACTTAGTAGAAAATTCCATAAATAAATAAAATTCATGTTTTTGATGCGTGCTATTCTGGATAGTATGATAAACTTTCACACAATCCTGCTCTGCCCTGTTTTGGACACAAATCATTCCTTGGTCCAGTGTATCCTTGCCTATAGATGCTACCTGCCAGTTATTAACATGGTAGCTACTAAAATTTCAGATCAAAAAAAAAATTCAGATCAGTTATCTCAGTATGACAGCACTTGTATTCATGTAACCCTTATTAGTAATGACTTCAAAGCCTCAGAGTAGTGATGCTAGGAAATCAGATATGCTAAGGAAAAACCCGTCGTCATAGGAATTTATGCATAGAAAAACATATAGTATATGTTGAGTGCAGTACACCTGTGGTTTTGGCCATCCCCCGAGGGCTTTATGCACCACAGTAAAGATGAGGGGAGACTGTATAAAGTAATCTGCACAATTTTATAATCAGTAGTAAAATGTTCAGTAAATGTTAGCCATCAGTAAAATTTTTTTTACTGTTTTAGTATTTTTAGTATTTTTAAGTTTTAATTTCAAGTCAAAACAAATAACTTTAAACATTTAGAGATTATTCAAATAAAATTGGTGACACTTAACTTGAGTCTGAATTACAAAGTGGACCTTTTTAAAAATAACCCCTAATGTACTGTATTATGAGTTTCCATAATAGTATTCACATAAAACAGGATGTGAGGAAAAAGGAATTTCAGTTCACGGAAACTGTGTTTTAACAAGAGTGGAAACCACTTTCCGAGCAGAATTGAAAACTTTATTTTTCAAGATTGTTTATGTATACAGATATACCCAGTGAACTCCCTTGATAGTTAAGATCAGCCTATCCATTAAATGTTATAGAAAGAGCATTCTCCTTGTAGCCAGTATTTTTTATTCATGCCAACTACAGCTAACACCTAGATCGTGAAGTTCAACTTGGGCTTGTGTAAGGATGTCAAGGGCAGCATCTTTAAAGGTCCCCACACGCCAGCAGAAGTGTACTTTAGATGTACGGAAAGATGAAAAGTCCTTGCAGTGGGGCCCACATGGACTCAGCACACGAGCCCCACCCACAGGTCTACCCAGCTACAGCAAATCATTGCCGTGCAGAAAAGGAGGCCCATGTTGCCAGCTCTTTTGATTTTTTTTTCGAAAGGGACTAAAAATCTGGATTTTTGTATGATAACTCCCTATTTTTAGAATTTGGCAAATAATTTAAAAAAAGTTAAACACTGTGTGCGCCAAACAAAACACATTGCTGGCTGGATCTGGCCCATGAGGTGCCAGTTTAGAACCTGTGGTATAATTCAGTTTGGAGATTCACACTTGCTGCATCCAGAGGAAGGGAGGGTGTGAGAACGAATTAGATTATTGTGAATAAGAGTTTCTTAATATATTTGGAGAGACCTCCACTTCAAACACTGCATATGAATAATACATGATAATGCCATGAATATTATTGTACTTTAAACATAAATGTACCACCACATTAAAATAGCTTCTAAATCCTCCTCTTGTTCTGAGTTGCAGAACAAATTTGCATGCCCCAATTACCAGCGTTCTGGTGTGCATTTCGCAAAAGAATGCTTCTACAAAAGAATGTGTGCCATTCAGCGGAGAACGTGACATAACACAGTTTCAAGCTACTAAACTGAACAGTGAACTTTTAATTTTGTCAGTGACAAACATGAGCTATTCTCCAGTTTGATTAGGAGTATAGGTGTTTTCCCGCCTAGAGATGTTGTACAGTTTTCTACATAAAAAGAGGATCTTAGACACATGTGTCAATTCTGAATGTTTTAGATTCCTGCTCAGCTTTAGTGATTTAGATTACATTTAAAAGCAGACACAGTATGTTTTAGATAATCTCATAAAATATGTACATTAGCTGTAGGGTGGGAGGGTGTAAGTAATTATATTTAAATGGTAGGTTCTTTGCCATTACTTATAGGTACATAAGTAAAACAAGTATGCAGCATTTCTCTATGGCTACATTTGTATTTTTTCTCTCCTTTCCACTTTCTTGCCTAGCTTCCTTTAAATCCACTTTTGAGCCATACATAATTAATACCCAATCAGCATAAGTGAAAACTAGTACTTAATTGTGTCTCCATGCTTAAGTACATAGACCTGTTTGGTACATACACTAGCTACACTTTTACATGTAATCTAAGAAATTTTACTTGCTATAAATCTAAAAAGCATTTAATAGGGGTAAAAGAGAGTAAACCATTAAAATTATTGAAGTCTCTATTATAATTGTCTGTGCAATTTCATTCTTTCCTATTATTCATCAAATATTTACGTAGCACTTATTATGTATCTAGCCCGATACAGGTATAACTGATACAGCAGTAATTAATTTATTACATACGCTACAGATTTCCATAACTATATCCATTGTTACAGACTTTCCACAGGTCTCTCAAATCAAGTGCAGACTGCAGAGTATCATTCAAAACCTTACACAATAGTGCACAATGTTTTTTACTTCATTTCCTACTCTTCTGTGTGCACTAATTCTACAGTCACATCAGATCGTTTTATCAATCAGAATATTTTTATTTATAAGAACACAGTAAGGGAGCTCTTAGCAGGAAAATAAGAAGGTTCCTAAGTGATAACTTCACCAATCAGACATGATCTCATCTCGCGCTCCTAATTTTACATTTAATGAAGAGAAAAAATTTCAGAGTAGCATTACACTTACCCCTCATGACTGGCCAAACTGGATCACAAAGTTGTGACCTGGCCAGAACTACTGAGCAAACCACCAACCAGTCTCCCAAAATCAAGTATTATAACCCCGGATCACTTGTATTCTCTTAACTCTAAACCCTCTGCATGTCATTCCATAGAAAGATATTTTCTTCTGACTTCTCCACCTGTTAAATTATAATTCAGAGGCCAAATTTAGTCTGTAGTCTTCATAGTCCTTTATTTCCCAGAGAAAAATGAGCTCTGTATTTTGAACACTAGTCCCTCCCTATCTTTGTAATTTCTCTGCATGGTTTAAGAGTTACTACTTTTTTTTTTTTCTGTATCTGCACATCGAATTTTAAGCATCCTTGAATGTAAGGATAGTTAGATTCTTATTTTTATAGCCTTCACACCTATCACCATTGTGTGAAAATTATATAGTCACTGGATAAATATTAACAATCTGAATTAAATTTAAAAATATTAACCCAAATCCTCTATAAATATTTGAAGTGACTTACAAGTTAAAGTTAGAACAACATGTGATAGATGCTAATAAAAAGAAAGAATCAAAATAAAGAAAACAAAGTTGGGTACCGTGAAAAACCAGATAAGCAGATCACTGAAGTTGTGTGTTAAATTTGTTCGATAGCCTTTGAATATCTAGGCATAAAAAAGAGAACATATTGAATTTCACAGATGTCACATTTTTGTCAAGTGTGACATACTACTTCATGTTTTCCTGTAAATAAATTCAAGGCATGGTTATTCAATAATACATCAATTTCAACAATTATTGATTGATAAGCACTACTGCTGGATGTTGAACTGCACTGCTGACCTCTGTATCCTCTTATTTTAACCCAGAGCGTTCTTAAACATTCACAACTGTGTCATATAAAGTTAAATTTCCCTAGTTGAGAGCCACTGCTCTAGAGCCAAGCCTGTGCTCCTAGGGTAGTGTTTATAGAACAGACTTCAGGTGAACCAGAACTTGGAAAGTCATATCATGTAAAATGATAGGACACTAGAGGATTACTGAATTCCCTTATCTGACCAATGTTGCAGTTATAGTTGAGGGAAATGACCAAGATTTAGCAAAGAGTCAGTATCCATTAGGAAGAGAGGGCAAATGACTTGTTTTATTTGCAGCGGGAAGTATAGGGAAAGATAAAAAGTGCTAACACTGAAAAACACATAAATAACCAAAGTAAATTGTTGCTAATAAAAATTTTATAAAACTTAATTGTTTTTAAAATTTTTTTAATATTTTTTATTTTTTAACCAAGAACATGTATTGGTACAATGCACATATAATGGTCACATTCATCACATTTATTTTGTACCTGTACATGATGCATCTTAGTTCTCCCCCCTCTTCCCTGCCCCTCCCCTCTGTTCCCTTCCCTATTTACAGCAGGTTCATTCACATTTCTCCGTGAATTCCCTTTCCTTTTTCTATCCCTCTTTTCCCTTCCTGCTTCTCCCCCTCTCTCCTTTCAATGCTCCTCTCCTTAGAATATTATCTTCCTTTTAGATTATATCTATTACACCTCTTCATCCTTTTTTACATTCATGGTTTCTCGTATCAGAGAAACAATTCGATGTGTACTCATAAGTGTCTGATTTATTTCACTTAATAGTATGTTCTCAAGGAACATCCATTTACATACAAATGACTCTAGTTTATCCTTCTTTATGGCAGTGTAGTACTCCATTGTGTAGAAAAACCACATTTTCTTTAGCCATTCATTGGTTGTTGGGCATTTAGGCTGTTTCCAAGACTTAGCTATTACAAATTGTGTTGCTATAAACATGGTTGTGCATACATCGCTGTGGTATGAGGATTCCAGTTCTTCTGGGAAGATCCCCAGTAGGGGGATACCTGGATCAAATGGAACCTCTAGTTCTAGTTGTTGGAGGAATCTCCATATTGATTTCCATAGTGGCTAGACCAGTCTACATTCCCACCAACAATGGAGGAGGGTTCCTTTTTCCCCACAGCCCCGCCAGCATTTGTTACTGGTTGTTTTTTTTCATAAACGCAGTTTTTTCTGGAGTGAGATGGAATCTTAATGTTGTTTTGATTTGCATATCTCGAATGACTAGTGATGTTGAACACTTTTTCATATATTTATTTGCCTTTTTAATTTCTTCATCTGAGAAATGTTTATTCATTTCAGATGCCCATTTTTGGATTGGGTCTTTGAATTTGGGAGGTTAGATTTTTTTGAGTTCTTTGTATATTCTAGATGTTAGACATTTGTCTGATGGATAGCTAGTAAAAATGTTTTCCCAGTTTGTGGGTTTTCGCCCTGCTCTATTTGTGATTTCTTTTGCTGTGCAAAAGCTTTTTAATAGCATGTGGTCCCACGCACTGATTCTTCGTGTTGTTTCCTGTGCTGTTTGGGTTATGTTCATAAATTTTTTCCCTACCCCTATGTCTTCAAGGGTTCTTCTTATTTTATTCTCCAGTAGATTTAGTGTTTCTGTTTTAATGTTTAGATCTTTGATCCACTTTGACTTTAATTTAGTACATGGTGAGAGACTTGGATCTAGTTTTATAAAACTTAATTCTGTAGCATGCTGGCCACTACTGTGCAATACTTAAGCCACCTAAAATAGTCTTCTCAAATAGCAGGACTCAATATGAAAAGCTAATAGTCTCCAGTGGCATTTTTCCCATTGCAAATGCTCTCCTCTGACTTTGAATCCCTAGGTTTATAGGCATTTCCCCAATTCCAGACAAATCTCTAATGCTCACACAATTTCTTCTTTCTCTTTTAAATCTGTGTATCTAACAGAGTAGCACCACATATCTTGTATTGATAAGCATTAGCCTTTATATGTAGAAACTAATAATTTTCCTTCACTTTGAGCTATTGAGTTATATAAATTAACTCCTCATGTATCTGCACTTTATACAAGCTATTAAAATGTTGTTTTCATGTAGTAACTTAGGAAAAGAAGTTCATTAACAGAAATGTTGGAATCAATCAATGGATCTATACTTTTGTTGTTGTTATATTCTTAAATTTTACTCTCTTCCTTCATTACCTCCTGATTGCCTTTATGGGCATTTGAGGTAGCTACTATTGTATTGAAACTCGCTGGACATAAGCACGATATTTAAAACTTTTTCTGACATCTCTGCTGTAATATGAGTTTGCATTTCTTTGGAATGTTGAATCATCCTCAGGCCTCTAAGATAGAACATATTTATGATCCCAAAGAAATTACTCATAAGAACTTATCACAGACAAATTATGTTCCCATGAATCTCTAAGGTATTTTTTCTTTGTAAACCTTTACCTGGCCTTCAGAAAACTTGCACAGTGTGGTGCAGATTTATTTGGATCATTGTGTTATGTTGATGGATTTCTTTTGTGCAACCTAGTTCTACAAAGGTTTTTGAAGTAAGGACTGAGTGATTTAGACCAAATGTGCTGCCGGAACCATTTGTAAATTAGACAAAAGTTGGGTATTGCTAAAGTCTGTGGAACAGTCCAAATTCTTCTTCTGCTCCCATACTACAAATGAACAAGATTTATTCTGTAATTCCATACCTGAGTTAAAAGTTAGCTGAGAAAAAATATACTGTGAGCCTTCATATAGCACTTTTGTTCTTTATAAAGTGAATAGAAAAGAAAATGGTTTTTAAGGAAAGAGTATAGGTAAGAGTACAACTCTATGTATCAGTTCTAATATCAGAAATTTATAGAACAGTTATAATCACAAATAACATTCAAAAGTTGTCAACCAGAACAGGTCTGATTTTTTTTTATTCTCCTGAAATACCAAATGCAATGGCAAGAAATAAAAATTGCCTAACTAAATCTCTAAAATATCAGAAGAAAACTTTTCATCTAAAATTACCTCAAATGTATTATATACAGTACATAAATTCAAAAATTATATATGTTCACTTATATCTATCTAGCAATATGCATAAATATCACCTGAATGACATTTAGCATTTTTAGTATTCTTCACCAGGAGAAAACAGAAGTTCTCAATTTTAATACAACCATAAAATATTTAAAGATGAACAGCACTTATCAATTATATAAATTTTACAACTACACATAATACTTATTGAGCATCTGGTGAAAATTATCATGGGGAAACCTTTTTTATTTTACCCCAACTAAGAAAACTAAATCCTTAATATGATAATTCTGTATGATCCACTTCTGTGTGCCATCTATTGTTTGTGTAGCAGCCAGCAGGATCATTTTTTAAAGTTTAAAGGAATCACTTAATTCATCTGCTTAAAAGTCTCTAGTTGCTTTTTAATGCATTAAAAATAGAATGTTATTCCCTGATAGTCTGACTAAATTCTGTTTATCTAGCCTTTGTCTACTTTTCCAGTGTCATCTCCTGCCTCTTGTCCCCGTCACTGTGCTCCAAGCAGCCTTGAAGCACTAGCGTAGGTCCTCCACATAGGCAGCCAGGCTCCTCTATCAGCTACCTTCTTAGTCTGCAAGTCTTAGTTTAAATGGCACTTCTTTGAAGTGGCTTAGTGATAGCACATCTCTGTCAGATCAGTCTCTTTCTCAGCACTTTATGGAACGTACCACATTTTGCAATCTTGACAAATTATTACACTTCCATGTTATGTGACTCTGATTAATGTGATGACTCTACATAATAAAAGCAAGGTAACGTGTCAAGGGTAATTTTATCCTCAATTTCTCTTAGATGTTAAAAAAAGTGAGAAGGCAGACATGGTCATATACACTTTTTCACACACATTTAAAGTGCTTCTAGGTATAGATTTAGGTGCAGTTTATAGACAGAGCAAATGGTATTGAAAACAGCAATTGTTAAGCAGAGTCAGACAGATGTTATTTAATGTCTTAGTCACTAACGCTAACTCTATAACTTAACAATTACATTCACATCTACCCTTCACTTTTCATGACTTTTAAATAGGAAACAGCTTTAAAATGTTTTTCATTATATTAAATTTAATTTGAGTTAAAGTCAGCATATTATTATAATACAACAACAGGAGATTGTAGTATGATATTTTAAACATCAGTTGCATTTTGAACTCTAAAAGTTTTCAAATTTTAATCAAAGATACTTTTTAAATGTTCCGTTGTCAAATAGTAATTTTTTAAGCCTTTGTAAAAAACAATGCTGGTTTAACATAACTTACAATTTTTGGATACAAATTATCAACATAATTTTGATAAGAATCCATGGATAAGTGTAAATTGGTTTTATAAATGCATATGATTTAATTGAACTCGGCTGCCTTTGTCTCCCTACCAAAGCAGTCGTATTTTCTTAATGTTGGCCAATTCAAGGTGGCAACTGTAATTTTCCCTGGGAATTCTGTTGTCTTGGCATTCACAAGAGTGAACCATAATATGAACAAAATGAAATGTAACTGTTATTCGTTTCTATATATAGTGATTGACCTACAGCACAATTTTGAAGGTATCTAATCCATCTTCACTGAATTAGATTAGTAGGGAATCAGAAAGGAATCTATAACTATCATTGTTCTTTAAAATGGACATTTTTTCTTCTCAAAGCAGATGTTGATACAAGACATTTCTAGACAGACACATTGGTAGTTTATACTTTATTTTATAAATAACTTCAACATTGAACTCACTTAAAATAAATTTTATTATGTAGACTGATAATATAAATACACTTTAATATGCTATAATGGAAAAAAAGATTGCATTTCTAAGGAAGACAAAAACAATATTTCCAATTTAGTCTAAGGCTCTGTCCTCAAATAAATTGCTACACAGGTGACATAAAGTGGTTTGGTCCTTTCTACAAAGGACCTTTGAGATCAAGCTTTTATGAAGGATTTTACTACAAAGGATTTTACTGAACTGGAAACTGTAAATGAAAGATCATTCATGAAGTGTGTTGAGAGGAGAGCAAAATGTGAAATGCTGCTGAACCAAAATGAACTACGTTTTGTCTCCAGGGCAGTCCTGACTTAATGCAGTATGGCTATGAACAAGATAAATCAGACTTGGCACAAAACATTGACTATGAAAGAAGTTAAAGGAAAAAAAAAAAACTATTGTGCCCCCCAAATAAAGTATATGTATGTGTATGTTTATCTGTATATGTATATGTGTGCGTATGTTTGTGTGCATACTGCTGTGTACATGCATATGCTTATGTACGTTCTATATGGAGATTCACATTTTCCCTTCATAAATACATCTACGATATATGGCATATTTTTGATACACAGTTATGGAAAGATCAAAAGCGCATCACTTTAACATCAAATAGCATAAACTGAATTTCTTCCTATTAAAAAATACTTGCCCTTACTATGTCTTTTCTCAAAGATGAGACAGTGATACTCTAGGTAGAGGCTGTTTATGTTTCTTTCTTTCAAGAGAGGCTTGACAGCTGCTCCCTGGAGAAGAGCTTGGACTCTTTAAATTTTTATTAGGCTACAGTAGCTGAAATTTGGAGAGTAGACATTAGCCTTTGAGGTGCAGTGTTTGATGGTATGAATCTTTTAAACCATAGTACTGTGAGAGAAGATTTTAGAGATTTGCTACAGACCATTTGTCGGGGGACAATGAAGCATTTGTGAACCATATATGGTGAAAATATGCTTGCAAACTTTTCATTAGACAATATAGGAAAATCATCCTGGTATGTTTTTCAGATTTCAATGATATGTCAAGTAACATAGCTACTAAGGGCATAATGGAGTTTCTTTTCCATTTAGTTCTCATTTTCAGACAAAAGAAATGTCTCCCTGGCTAGCGCTGCTTTATATTGTAGAAGTAGTATATAGCATAAATTACAAGGAAAATAAGCAGGAGTGTGCAAAGTGAATAAAGAAGTATAAAAAGAAATAAGGAAATGAGAGAGGCAAGTACTGGAGTGTGCGTGAAAACGTCTTTCGCAGTGTTTCCAGATAGCTGAGTAGATCTTAGTGAAATCCTTTCTGTAAGCCCCACAGAACAGAAAGACAGTCCTTTAATTTTTTTCTCCTAACAAGTGTTTCTGTATTCATTTGTAATCTACTTATAATACTTTAAAATACCTTTCCACGATAAAAAGACACTGTCAGGAAGCCAGTTTGAAGCACAGGTTGAATATTTTAGGCAGCGTAGTACACAGGCTCTGAAAAGAAAATTTACAAGCTTTAAGCAGTCAAGAAAGAAAGAGCAGTGGCAGAAGAACTAGAGTTTTATTCTTCCCATTTGTTTATTTAATGAAAAGCACATTGCAGTTCTATATCACAGCTTAAAATGTATCACCATGTTATATTTTTATTTGATGCAAAAATAAAACATTTCATTAAAAAAAGAGAATAATAATAGTTAATACAATATGTAGCATTACCTTCAAAGTAGAAGTTGTTTATGAATTTTTATTTTATTTTCTAACACAGAAGATCATTCTCTGCTGCTTTTTCACTCTAAGTCCTTTATGGGGTAAAAGTGGCTGAAACATCTTATTTGCTGGACAGTGAATTTAAGAATACCATTTAAGCCAGTTGGCTGCCTTAATACTGTAGTAAATGGTTTTAACTAACGTCTTGTCCCTGAACAGCTTAGTTCTCTAGGAAAGCTGCCCAGGAACTAGATACACCAGCCAGGGACAGCTCTTCTCCCAGAAATACGTTCATCTTTTTGCCTGTGTTTTCTTTTTGAGCTAACATTTTGCTTTGTTTTGCTTTGTGCCTTTAATGCTCCTAATTTTCCAAAGCAAAGGTGATGAAATTTGAAGGGACTGTTTCAAATCTGCTCTGAATTTTGTCTTTATATAACTAGTTATTTACCAAGGACAAGAGTAAGTATTCCTATAGAATTATATTATAGGTTTGAGAATAAGATGCTATATTTAATGTATCAAAAGTAATGTTTTAAAGATTGCGTTAATTAAAAATAGTATAATATAGAACATAAAGGTATTACTTAATAAGGGCTTTACATTTTAGAGGTAAAGTATATAGCATGCAAAGGTGTGGTATTAAAAATTCTGATTTTTACACCAAATATACAATTAATGTCAAAATTTAAAACAAATATAATCAAAAATAACATTGAAAGCTAGCTGGTCAAATAAATTTTACAAACATTACTCACCACTTACCCTGTCAGATAGAAATATCGTAATGTAATTATAAAGCTTCCTTTTAAATCATGACTTTAACAATTAAATTATATATAGTATCATTTAAATAATACATAGTTGTATATAATGTGAATATAGTTTTAAGAAATATTTATTCCACATTCATTTGTATTAAATACTATAAATTAATATAAATGTATTTGCATTTTCTATATGTATTTATTATATATTATATATGTTCTATATGTATGTAATATATTCTCTATATATTCTATGTGTATTTAATTAATATATTCTATATATTTATATCTATATGTATTTAAGTGTAACAGATTATATATATATTCCTTAAATTTTTATGTACCTGTAAATGTACTACACTTTCATTGCATATTACATTAACATATCATTTCAAAAGCCCTCAATTGACCTCAGGGTATGTGGATGTGTACAGAGAAAATGGATATTTTACTGCAAAGTCCTTTTGACCTAAGTGCTGTGAACAATATTTTTAGAACTTTTATATTGAAGGACGTTTCTTAAAAACATGCTTATTTCACTAAAAACAGACACAGGGCCAGTATTGTTAGTACTTTCAAAACATTTTTCTTTTTCTCTTACACATTGTTGAATATTATTGCATTAAGGAAAATAAGCAGTTTAGTTATTTTATATCATATATCTGCTTTTGTTTATTAACACATTCAATTCATAGTACTTACTAAGACTAATGTTTTTAAATACTTTTTCTTACTTTATTGTCCATACATGTATATAATTCAGATACTCCCTTTTAAAAATATACTTTGACTTTCCCCACAAGCAATAGCTCACATAATTTCTTCCCACCAGAAAAAATTAAAAGACAAAAATGTTATGCCTAAATGCCTAAATATGTTTTCTATCCACAAGTCAATAATAATCTTATTTGAATTCTATTTTGAAAAGTTAACCAACAAAATTTCACACTTGAGTTTCTCTCATATTAGAAAAAAATGTATTCAAAGTTTATGAAAATTATACAATTTAAAATAAAATTATCTGAGCATGCTACTCTTAAATGCTCATTATCTAGAATGCTAATGTACATTATGTAGAAATAAAATGTAAGTAGAAAAAATCCCAAATCATTTGTTAATCTGGTAAGGAGAGATAAAATTTATAAGCATATATCCATTAGAGACTATAAAGTAGAATACAGTTGAGAAGTCATTATAGTATAAAGTCTTACTACTCAAAGTCCTGTGGAAAGGAAGTCCCAAGCACACCTGGGTGCTTGTTATAAATGCAGAATCTCAGCCTGTGTTCAAATCTGCTGAATTATAGTTTGCATCTTTGCAAAATTAGCAGGTATATTTGTATGTTTATTAGTGCTAGAGCATAACTTATTTAGAATGCTGAGTGTCTTGTGGGTGTGCATGTGTGACATAGAGTCCGAGGTCCGAGCTATAGATAAGCGGAGGCAAGTCAGGATACAGGTACTGAAGTTTGAAATGCCACTAACTAAACAATCAAGCCTGAGCATAGACATCAGCTCATCATTTCCTGGCTCCTGAACTCCATCTTGTAAGCCACAAGCCTTCAGTCTTCACTCCTGTCCCACAACTTTCTGTATTAATTCAGGTACTGTGTGATACCTGTTCACGACTATTGAATACTTTTATTTATTTAAAATCTCTCTTTTTAAAATCATGGCTGCTGTTCATGCAGGATGCCCCAGATAGGTCTGCATCTGTTGTAAAATATTCCGCTACCTCCCTAGGGAATAGGAAGTACCAAGGAAGTGAAAGGACATATTCTTTATCCACAGTGGTCTGAATTCATAGCCCTCTGAAAGCCTACTATGGAGTAAAATATTTACGAGATTTTTCACCATGGCTATCTATACCAAGGTGTAAGCTGTGATCAGTTTTTAAACTGGTAAGTGTCACTCAGCCATGAACAACCAAATCAATAAAAGACTACCTCTAGGGAAGCAGTAATTTGAGGGCAGTTTTTAATTGGGAATAACATTTTAAAAACTTCAGCTCTAAATATAGTATCCTAAGGTTCATACTGTAATGAAACAACTCAACTGTATAAAGTACAATGTATTCTGATTATACAGTTTGTAACAGATGAAAAAGAAAAATACAATCTACACAGCAGCGAGGGGATGGAAAGGAGAAAGACCAGTAAAAGTAGGAATTTTTGAAAAGAGGTGGAAAGACAAAGAAATATTTGGAAAGAGAAGATCACTCAGGAGAGAAAGAATGTAAAGAGTCAGCCAGAGACAAGTTCCCTGGGCTACGGAGTTGACCTGTTAATCAAGTTGGGCAACTGGTCCAATTCCACTTTCATTTGTACTAGAGTCATCAAAGTAAGTTATCACCTGTTTTCCCTAGTCTTTCCCTAGTTCTTTCCAATGAACCTTTCAGCAGCAATCCACTGGCCACTGCTCTCCAGCTAGGCCTGTTATTCCTAAGCTTTCATAGACATGTAACAGGACCCAGGACAGCTTCCGTAGGAGACGATTTCACTGTCTTAGATGCAACATTGTAGCCACAGCAACGTCTTTTCCTGAGCAAGATGAGATCAATTTCTTATGGGAAATTTTTATGCCAAGTATACATTCCCTTTGTTTCTTGATTTTAGCAGGGATTGTTTTCCTTTTATCTGGCACAAACCCCAAAGCACACACCCACACATACACACATACATGTACACAAACTCTCCAAAGAGAATCCATTTTTTTGCCTTTTAAATAGGCTCATGATTACAGACAAGTTATAAACAAAAAAATCTTCATGCAGATTTTTCAAATGCTACTGTTTTTCCATATTTCCATTCTGTCTCTCACTCTTTTTTGAGGGTGCAACTTTTAAGGAAGTTACCCACCTGTGGATTCTGATGATTTCTTTCCCTTAAATATTTCAGTATTCCTCTTCGTCCCTAACCAAAACATACAAAAGAAAAAAAAATTTACATAACCAGAGTAATTGGTAATTTGGACATTATTTTTGCTAGTAAAATTGATATTCTGCCAATGAATTCCTTACTGAGAATAAAATGAGAATTTTAAGAACATCTTCCTCACTTAGCATTGGTCTTTCCACAAGGGATTTCTTGAGGTGCTGACATGTGCTCTCCTCATATTCTCCCTTACACTTCTGAGGAGATGACTGTGGGGTATAAGCCTCTGCATAGAAATACTTTACTTCTTCCTCTAAACATTTATGCCCATCTCCTACCTACGGAACAGTGTAATAGACTCTTCTAACAATGGCACCTGAAAAACGTCAAATGGTTTATTTTGGTCTGTAAAGGTCGAATTCCAGACAGTTTGCATTTTTCATTTCATTGAATCATGTCTGCTTGAGCCTTTACCACATAAAGTTTTTGTGAGAATTTGGTTATGTTAATAAATGTAAAGCACTGGAAAAGAGTACTTGACAGATAGTGTTGTACAGAGCTGCTATTATTATTTTGCATCAAACAATTCTTTGAGACCATTATCCATCCCTGCTATTTTCATACTCTTCTCCAACGTTCTGGCAAACTCTAACCACAAAGGCTCCATGGCTCAGAGTAACCATCAAATTTCCCTCTTGTTCCCTGCCACTGCATTTGTAGGCAAATGCATCCAATTGCACTAACAATTGCACTTGTTTCTGTTGATATTGCCGCCAGCCAGAGGTCAGGCCTCTTAAGGTTATGCTGTAACACTAGTACATCGGTTTAACTTCCCCCACTACTCATTCATCCCGTATCCCACTGTCAGATTATTTCTCTAAAACACTTCTTGAAACACAGTTTCCTACCCAGCATCTTCACACCACAAGAGTCCTGTGGACAGGGATGTGTCTCTTTTCTTAGCCTTAAATGAGAATATGTATGAATGTACCTTGTACAAATAAGGTACTATGTGGGATATAATTGTAACGTTGCCTACATTTCTTAGTACAGAATTCCATGTAGTTGTATCTGTAATTCCCTTCTTGACTCAACATAATGACACTGAAAACTAGTTTGTCCTTAAGGGGATAACTTAACTAAATGTCACTTTTTGTAATATCACTCAGACATATATCTATACCTACATATATTTGCATATGTAATATTTGCATATGTAAATGTATATATGCTTGCACACATATATATATTCATATATATATATATATATATGCATATTTTTCCACTTTCATGGAGAACATATTGACCTAATTTTGAACAACTTGACAATGTATATTTGTGTTTTCTCTTTCCTTTCTGTTTTTCTACTCAGTAGAATAAAGTGCTGTAAAACCAGCTCCAAATCTATGATGAAAAACTGCATGAATACTATTTAGGCTAAAGGGGCATAGTTTAGAAATGCAATGGCAGCAAAAGCAATGCACCTAAAAACTGTTACCATCAGAATTTCACAATTCAGAAAGACGATACTTCCTAAAGGAAATTGTCATTTTATTTGGGCTCCACATGGACTTAAAAAGTGTCTACTTAAAACTTCTAGAGGAAATCAAAAGGCAAAATATTTATTGATTACCTACTTTTTGCTCAATAATCACGTGTATTTATATGTGCTTGCATAAAATTTTGTTTCATTGTGACAAGATTTTCAGCCTAAGCCTCAACTTTTCCATTGCTTCATAATTTTTTGCTCATTAAGCAGTGATCCATAAAACCATTATTTTTGTTCTGCTTTTTGAAATTGACTGCTATCAACTGAATTATATTTAATTCTGTATTGGTTAATTGATTCCTTAAATTTAATTGAACTTGTATTCATTCCTCCAAATTCTACTTTGTTATTTCTGAAGAAGCTGTAAAATTGTCCTCAATGAGAGAATGGCTATGAATCCTGATCCTGAATTTGCACTAAGAAATGAGAGATGGTTAAAACATTTTCACAGCTGTCCCATCATTCTGTGCACATGTGACCTTTCCAGCAGTTCATCTGTAGTGAATCTGTGGTAGCCTATAATTCAGGGAAGAGGGATCTGATTAAATGAGAATAAGAAAAAAGGAATACATATCATTTAAATTCCGTTGATCTGAAATTTGGTTGCTCTTCAGTTGTTCTTTGTCAGGCATGGGATTAGGTCTATCGATTCGTATGTATGTTGTCGTGACACTCAGTGTCTGAAAGGAAGATAGACATGAATCTGTTCTTTCTGTACTCTGCCATACTGGGTTGACGGTCCAGAGACATAGAGTCATATCTTTTATCCATTGTTTGTTAGCTATGTGCCCACAAGTTCCCTGAGTCTTCATCTTAAAATATACAACAGATGTCATTAAACTTTACTAAGAGAATTTTCTTAATAAGTCTGTCTACGTTAAGGTTCGTACTAACTACAGGATGCTACTATCTACTTACTACACTAGAATATTTACTAAGTAGTGTTCTTGTGCAGGTTAGGGAGTGACCCACTTTAAAATTGTTTCTTCTTTCCTGAAATCATGCACTATCCATGGACGTTTTTAAACCCATTCTCTCTCAGCAAGCTTATCTTCTTCCTCTAACAAAGTAAATTTGTATATGAGTCAGAACATAGAAAACTTGCTTTCTCTTCAGAGTTACCTTTAAGCATTCTTCAATTTGTCCATCAACATTTCTCACCTCCCACACTGTTTATAACAGCTTTTTAAAAAATCCAAACAGAGCCTTTCCTGGAAATTTTAGTTCTTTCGAAGATGCTTTCCTCTGGGGTCTCAGTAATGGTACATTGCGGAGCACAGCAGCATGTGGGTGATCAGCTGCTGCAGGCTATCAGCAGCGCTCCCTGGCTTCATGGTGGATTGGTACATTACATCATCAGCCTGCAGGGCGACATGAGAGAAAGCGCTTCAGAGACTTTGATCATCGATTCTTGTAGTCCTAAAGAAAGAAAAAAGTGGTCTGAACACATATGGATAAGTAGGAAAACCATCTATATTTTTCAGGGGTCTTGAACTATATACTATGAATGTAGCCAGCAGAATGTTCTTGATTGACGAGATAGACTTTTTCATTCCTTTTGAAAGTATGATGGTAGCTTAAGTGCACGACAGTGACTTCAGACATTTAGCAACATCCTTAGGTGACTTGGGATAATCTGAATCAAAGAAAAGATTCAAATAGAATCAGTTTATGTTTATGATGTATGTATTTTCATCCTTTAATATTGTGATTATTTATTAAACTAAATATTTAACCACATACTACATTTTATATCCTTGTTGAGTAACAGAATTATCATTGAATTCGAATCCACACATTTATTTTTACATGCAAAATGTAAAATGAAATTTTGCATTCTTACCAAGAAAAAACAATCGTGGATCTTACTCTGCACTGTTAATTGCTGTTTATTGAAAGAATATCTACACAAACAAATGTAGACCTGTAAGTTCACTTTTTTCTCTCTTTAAAAAGAAATCAGCTTGAAATCTATGGCAATATCATGATTTTGAACAAAATAAAGCAAGTCGTATGTTTTCACAGATGAAATGAATATCAAATACTAAAATATACAAAATAATTTAAAAATCAAATGTTTTATTGACTATCATTTGAGACCTGCATGGAAAACATTGGCTTTGAAAGGCTTAATATGCATTTTAATTTACCTTCATTGCTCTTCCTTATCCCTGAATTAAATGGTATCATGAACAAAGCGAATTTTAAAACAAAACCTGTTATTACTATTATCCTGAATATGTCACTGCTATAACATTTTTCAATAGTTGTTAAAAATAAATAGAGGCACACTTTATGATACTGCCGAAGAGGAATCTAATCTAGAATATGAGATTTTAAACTGGTTTCTACCTTTTTCTAATAATTAATTTAGTGTCAAATAGAGGGCTTTCATGTTAAAAAATTAAAGTTTTTAATTTCCTTCTGAAGCTGCTAATAAAATTGGGTAAAATTAATTCATAAGCATTTTTACTAAGTGCTGATAATACAAATACTACAAATCATATCATACTTTGGAATTTTAAGTCTTCAGGTATTTCATCAAACCCAGACAGTGTAACAGTTACATCCGTTGATTTCCTCTTTACCACTTCCAAGATTCTTCCCTCTTCACCCGTTTCCAACTCTAATACCCAATTTTGTGATCTTGAGAAGCTCACTTGTTCCATATATCAGGGTCACTAGCCTAAGTGACAGTAATCCACTATTTATTCCTTTTACAAACTTTTATTTCTCTAACAGACTGGTGATCATTCTGGTGAGTATAACAATCATTTCCTTATTTACTCGCTAAGCCTCAAATTCAAACGTAACCCTCAAATAGGATTTAAATTCAGATGTTTGAATTTTCAGATGCTAAGAGTTTTCTTAAGATTTTCTACATCATACCAAATATCTCTTATGAAGTTCTAACTGAAAGTATCCACTTCCCACTTTAGTGGCATGGATACTAGATACTGCGCTGAAACTTATCATTCAATTATACTCCTAGAATCTCATGGACTTATTAGCCATTTCCAGTGACACAGACAGAGGACATTCTTCTAATTTTCTCTTTGTTACTTTCTGAAGAAACTGTTGAAATGTCTTCAATTAGAGAATGGCTATGGATCCTGACCATGAATTTTCATTAAGAAATGAGAGAGGCTTAAAACCTTTCCTCACAACCATCTTGACATCCTGTGTCTATCTGAGCGTTCCATGGGCTCTCCAGCAGTAAACCTACCAGAGCCTGTGATTTAAGGAAGAGTAATGCTAATTAAAGGATACAAGAAAGGGAAGAAAATGGTACTTTTAATTCAGTAAAGCTGTGATTCCATTAATCTTCAGGTATGAGGTATCAAATCTTTTCAGAATGAAGAAAATGTGACTCAGAGGAAATTAAGAGATTTGCCCAAAGTGATGTAATCCTCATATTTAGTCAATACACCAGTCTTGTGTGGTTCCATCTAAGATATCAAAATGAAAGCTTAATAACTCTGCTATGTTTATCACTGGCATCATTTCCACTGACAGTGTCCTTGAAATACTTTTTTCTTTTTACCACCAAGGCAGAAAATACTACATTTGCCTTCCCATTCACCATTCTAAGTATACACTTTCCATATTAAATCGTAATACACATACACAAACAGCTCAAAACCTGCCTTACTAAGAGGATTCTTTACTTAATATGTAAGTTCAGGGTTTCTGGCCCTGAAATCCTGTTTGTCAAATACTGTGATTTAGTATGTTGTTTAAAAGTCATGTTGGGAAATTGAACCCTAAACTTATATTTCAGTGCAAAATACCCTTAATCCTGTAATTTCAGAGAATCTGTTTGAGACTTCATTAAATATATTTATGTGAATTAAAATAGGAAGTGTTCGCACAAGCATCTTCCTAATTTTGTTGTCTAGTATCAAGATTTAAGGATCTTTACGATTAAATTTTTCAGTATTTAAAGCTTTACTTTGTTTAACTCTAATTGAACATAAATATAAATAAAATAAATTACAAGTAGCACTTTTAAAAGTTCCAAAGCATGTGTATGTTAGAAACAAAAGAAGTTTGCATTTATATTAAGTAGCTTTTCTAAAGGCCATCAGATATGATGTACTCTACTGAACAGACTACCTACTGAATAGATTACCTCCCTGGAAAAGACAGAATCACTATAACTTAGCACTCTGAATTTTTAAGCAATCTTTTGTGTCAGTGGAGAACACTGAAAGAGTAGGGAATAATGACTTTGTGATATAGACTGCTAATCAAAGGGAACAGAACAGAGAGAAATTAAAAACGCATTTTTAACCTGTGTGGATGCAGCCATATACACACTCATGCCACTAATATTATTTGGCTTGATTTTTAGCCATAGTTAATACACATTACATATACTGCATGTGACTAGAAAAGGGAGTTCCTAGGAATGTGCGACTTGCATCAACTGACAGGAGGGTGGGAGGGCCTACCTTAGTTTTTGTAACTTAATCCACATGTACTTAGAACTGTACAGTGCTAAACTGTATAGAACACATCAAATAAAACTAGTTAGACATACATCAGGAAACTTTATATTCTTATAAGTTAAATAAATGAGACTACTTTCAAAAATAATTTATAAGACAAAATATACTAATGCTATTTAATTTTACTACATGTATACTGTGTTCAAAATCTGGAACCTATTCTCAAGCTTTTAGCTATATAGACATTCTACCTCAAAAACAAAGTTTCCTATTAAAATGTTCATGGAAAAAGTTTAGAAGGAACATGCTGATCCATTATTTTCTCTAATTGAGGGTATTTTTCTCTTTTTCCTATATTTTTATTTCTTCCGGTTTCCTATATTAAGCACATATTGCATCAGTTTCAAAAACTACTTTTGAAAATAATTGAAGAACTTTAATATTTATTGAAAAGTTTTAATTAGCATTCTTATTAGAAGTAATGATCATAATTGATTAAGGATAAATTTTACTTGATCCCTTTATTTATAAGCTCCATTACTGGCTTTACATAACAAATAACACATATAATAAATTTGAAGAAATAATTGATTATAAGTCAGTGTCTTCAGCAAGAAAGAAAATTAATGAAAGTTATGCAATGGAATTCTTTTCAATTTTATAGTTAAAAAGAATAATTTGGATATCAGTTAAGGGACTGACTTACTTAGCATCGCTTAATGTAAAGAAAAATATGAGATTTTTATACTCAATTTTACTTATATTTGGCCAAGATATAATCATTTACTCATGATCTCTAGGTTATGAGAGACTTGACAATGAAGAAAAATCATAACATAATTAATATACTATTGTTTTATTCTTCATGTTAGAATTAGTCTTTGACCATGATGTGACAAGCTAGCCAGTTATGCTACTTGGGATGCATTTTGTTCATTGTGGAAAGTTAGAATAGTGGGCCTGATGTGGATATTTAGCTTTGCAACTCCCTAGTTTTGTGAATTAGCCCAAGTTCTTTAATTTTTCATTGCTTATATTTCCTGACATTAAAGTAGGAACATAAAGACACAGTACAACAGAAAGTTTGTGATGAAAATTAACTAATATCATAGTTATAACTAGTAATTTCTATTAATTGTGGCTATTGATAAAGTCATGGTGCATATTATGCAAGATGTTCACAGATTATTTATCAGCTGGACAGTGCATTTTTAATATATTTTCTGCCTAAAATACTGTCTTTACATTTACAAGAGTAAGTGGGAAAGAAAGCAAACTCTCTAGCTAATCTACAGCAAAAGCTTTTCCCCTTGATTTATTCAGATAACTGACCCCAGAAGCATGCTTTCTTTTTTATGTGAATTATAGTTACAATTTTCTCCATTCTCCACACAGTGTGTGTAGTCAGCCTAGGTGTTATTCAATAGACCTGTTCCGACATCTACTGTGATTGATTTATTTAGAAATACCTCCAGGCCAAATGAGAATGAAAATAAATGGAACAGATGAAAGTGCCCTGCTGCAAGTAAGAGCTACAAATTGAGGTTAAGAGTAATTGCTTTGGCATAATTGTTATTTGTAATCTTAGAACAAATGCAAATCTCCCATTAGGCGCAGTAAATCCAGTGCTTAAAGTAGAAGATGAGTATTTCACTGCCTAGCAATGGGAAGCCATAGCTGAATGCTAAGTGCAATGGCATAAAAATTTCCTCAGTTCTTGCATCTAGACTAATAATGCAGGGATGTGGGGGCACACGAGTACCTGAAAAAATGAAAAGCAAAGCATGATTTTCATGCCCTGTGCGTTTTCTTTTTCCAAGACACATTATAAAAACTTTGTCTTTAGATTTACCCACGCATAGTATGTTCTGTTTCATAAATACTTTATATTTATACCGAGCCTGACTTCCAGAAAGGCTGGTGTGATTATTAGTCTTCACACCTTCATCACTGAAGTAGGGAATAGGGTGAAGTGATTATCTTTACTTTTAGGAGAAGAGAACAGAAGCATACACAGGTCAGCGACTTTCTCAAGGTTATAAAATCATTCTGTGGTAGCTCTGGGAAAAGTATATGTGATTATAACTCATTTTAACTACTACTTTATCTTTCTTCACATTATTTTTAATGCAGTAGGTTATTATTACCAGTGGGGGATTATGATAATCATAGTGATACACTAAAAGATGTCATTAGATTTCCTTAAATATCTAACAATTGCTGGGTCAAGATTATTACATAAAATGTCATATTTATTTTAAAATGAGCTGTTTAGCTCACAATAGAATACTATTTTAAACAAGTAAGTTAAAGCCTAGATAAGATTAAATTGAGTTCTTGGCTGTGTAGCAAGGTACCTTGTTGTCTTGATTATATAGGGGAAAAAAACCAAAACCCCAATGCCCATGTGTACCTGCAGGAACATTTGGAAACATGAAAATTGCAAAGAAAGTATGGATAGGTACAAGTGAATATGAGTATGAAAAAGTGATGGCTACTGTGGGAGCTAAATATATTGCATTATTGATTGGCTAACAAAAAACATCAGTATTCAGCTTTTGATGTATAGATACCCAAGGTCAAATATCAAGCAGATTATTTTAGTCTGCTCTACTGAAGTTGTAACAATATTGTTGGTATGATATTTGCAAAGGAAAATTTTGTATGATATAAATATATCTTAATTTTAAAACATTTATTTTGTAGATTTTATGGATTGCCATAACATATAAATATTGCTATATTAAGCCTGGAGAGTAAAGACGCAGTAAAGACGCAATAATCTGTCTTTGTAAGGAACTGTGTAGTCACTAAAGCAGATTATACACTGCTTTAGACATAAGGGTATAGTTGAACTCTAGATAGGTTGAACATTTCTGGGGGGCGTTACCCCAAGATGCCCATCCAAATAGGATGTCAGCATTCACAAGGTCCTTAATAATTTAAGTTAATAATTTAAGTTAGCGTTTCAATTTGAAATACATGTATAAGAAGAAATGTCCACAAAGCAACCCTCTAATATTCTTTTTAGCCTGTGACCTTTTCCCATTTAACCCATGTAGCAGTTCTGTGCTGGAAGTTAATCATGGATGGTGCTCTGGATTAGAAGGAACATTCTTTCCAAAAAAATGACTACATACAGCAATATAATCCCAAACTGATTCAGTGAGCCCATCTATTTTTCCTTAATAAAATGAAAGAGCTGTCAAGCACTATTTATGTTCCCTGCTGCCATTTCTATATGAACACAGCCCTTTCTTTCAATTTAGTGAGGAGGCAGAGGAGTCACAGAAGAGTTACAGATGAAAGAAAAATTAAACCCAATGCAGAAGCAAGAGTGCATTTTAGCATACATTAGGGAGATGAGAGTAAAATATCAAGGACATTGATATCGCTGGCAATGATACCCTCACAAAAGGAAACTGCCAGTAATTTAGGGAAGGTTTCTTTCTCATTCCTGTGGGCTACAGGGTATTGTCCAATTTAGTGTGAGACAGATCTAACTGCATGATTGTATTTATCTAACAAAGCAGATAAATAAGTGCAATTTTATTTTTGAGCTGTTTATAAAGAAATGTCTTGGAATTACTATAGCAAAAGCAGATATTGAGTCCATAAGTATTCTATAGGGTACAAATGTTTGTAATGAAGAGACAAATTTTCTAGACTTTTCCTTTTTAAGCCTAGTTGTAAATATATATACATATATATGTATTATATATGTTATATATAATATATATGTATATATAGAGAGAGAAAGAGAGAAAGACAAAGAGAGAGACAGATCAGTCTCATTTCACAAACTTAATTCATTCCATGTTTCTGGAGGAAATGGCCACATTTGTATTTGTACAAAAAAGATGGCCACAGTTGTGTTTGTCACCCAATGCAGTGTTCACAAACAAAAATAAAATTCGGCCAAACGCTTATGTTTGCAAACCAAATTGTTCTCACACAAAAGTGTTCATGAACTGAGGTACCATTGTGTGTGGGTATGTATAATGTGTGTGTGTATATAATGTGTGAGAGTGTGTATATATATATATGTGAGTGTGTGTATATATATATATACATATATAATATATACATACATATATGGAAGAAACGTTCTTCCATAGAGTTATTTAGAAATAATAACTCTTACCACCGATTATCAACCTTGTTCAATGATTAAAAATCCAGGAGATTTGATGGACATGATAGATCCATTGTTTGTGTGCCAAGCATAGACAGCTGAGATGTCCATTACGATGAGTAAGATAAAATTCTTAACTTGCTAGAGATTACAATCAAATAGAAGGCTCAAATTCTAAGAAAAAGAAAGAGCAAGCCATGAATAAAGAATTACATAGATTGTAGAGGAGAGGAAAAACTTATGGTTTGGCTTCTTTGGGGAAAACGAGACGTATTTATATAGGCATTTAAAGATAAGATGTGTTATAATGACTGATTAGAGTGTGGACCATCATATTTAATTTACATTATTCAAGACAGAGAGCAAAGGTAAAACTACATTGACACGTTCTCTGTGTGGAAGGCATGAATTGTATTAAATTCCTGTGTACCCTGATTTGCAATAACTAACACATTTTAATATTATTTACTTACATATTCTTAATCATAGCAAACCTCCTTCTTGCCCTGTATGATACTGTCATGCAGAATAACAAAAATTCACCAAATAAAGCATGTATGTTCACACTCTCAGACCTCTGGGTATAGTGCTGTTCACACCCACAGGTCTACTCCTATCCTTCCTCTTCTATCTACAAAGCACACCTACATATCCCGTAGCCCAGCTAACTAGGCATTTCGTGTTCAAGTGGCAGTTCCCCCCGCTGAGGAGGATTGCCTGATACCACCCATCTCCACTCTAGATTAAGTGCTTCTCCCTTCTCCGAGGCACACTGTCCATTGCTGTTGCCTTCATCACAGCGTGAACCTGTTGGATCTGGAGTGGATCTGGGTTCGAGTACCCCCGACACACTCCTGCCTGGGAACAGTGGCTCTTTCTGTCATAGACAGAAGAAGAGGCAAGTGAGACCACAGTGGAAATAGGAGGTTTTATTGTCAGAGCAAAGTGGAAGCCGACTCTGACCAGATGAAGGGGGTGTCCAGAGCTGGGACACCACCTGAGCAGGTGGTCGATGAACACCTGAGTGTTGTCGATTTATAGGGTTTGGGTCCCAACATCACCCATCTCCGGGAGGGGTCCCTACTTGATTGGTTGCTATGCTGGTTGTCAGGGCTGGATAAATTTGGGTAGGGGAAGCATCTAGTATGGTGAGGGGCTTTTCCTGTTTTTCTCGCTCTCCGGTGTGAATAAAGAGGACCGTAAGACCTCCTTCTGACAACCCCAAGGCAAGAGACTCGTTAGCTTCTCTGCAAGCAGAGGAGTTGGAGGAATTTGGGAAAGTCGAGTGGCACATGCTGTCCCTTGAGGTAAGCAGCTAAAAAACTGCAGACTGTCGGCATTCTGACTGCTTGCTAAAATCTAGATGCAGATGGAGAGACACAAGTGGCAGAGGCCCAAATTTATGTATCCCTATCAATCCCGCTACCCCTACAAACCTATATGATTTCAGTTGTCAGTTTATTTTTCTATGCCCTCCTTTAGATTACAATCCCCGGAGAACAAAGACAGCACTATCTGAACCCCTCATGTCCTGCCCCAGAGCAGCGCAAGCCCTACAGAAGGTCTGATTCTATTAATATTTATTGGCTGGGAAAAAACTAAAGATATAAAATATAGCAAGAATGTCCCTGAATAAAGTTGGACTCTCTGCCAATCTTTCACTGACTAGTAAAATCAGGAAGTGATTTGTGTGTGCCTTACCCATATATTGTATACTTCTCTCTTCCCTTCACTTTTCATACCCTTAATTATTGGAGCCTACCAATCTTTATTCTAAATTTTTCTGTTCCATTTGCACGTCTTTTTAATCTCTACTATCATTGCCTTAATGCAGGACTTCATTTTTCACCTGGACAATATTGCAATAACCTCTTAACTGGCCTCCCAGTTGCAATAAATGTCTATTAAATTGAAATGGTTGAATTGCTTAAAGTAACACTCTTTATTTTGAAAATAAATCAACTGGCAAGTACCTGCTGCCTACCTGCAATATGCTCCCAGCTCTGTTATGTGCTGCGGAGGAGTCAGGAGAAGTGGAGCATGATGTTTCCCCTGTACTTTCAGGATGCTAGAGTGTGGACAGGGGGACTATGAACCTGCTTCTCAGAGAGCATCGTGTGTAGTAGTCACCTAGGGATCCTACTAAACTACAGGTCCTGTAGGTTTGGACGAGGCCTGAGATTTTGCATTTCCTGGTTCCCACGTGATGTAGCTGTTCCTGGTCTGCAAAACACCATTTCAGTAGAGCGATACCAAAACTTGTTAAGTGCCTAGGAGTGTCCTTCACAGTGCAGATTCTGAGCAGTCAGGTGTCCTGGCTGCAGTAGGTGATCCAGTGACAAACTCTCTAGGTGGAGTGGAAAAGACACACCGAGAAGATGGAAGTCTGTGTCTTATTCCTATTCCTTAAGCCTCGCCTCACTCCTCACTCCTCACCTCCTCTCTAAAGTCTTCCCCAGTCCCTCTGAAACAATCTCACACTGTTGCTCTCTCCCCACCCACCTAGTCATTCTCTAAACTATATTCAGAAGTATACTTTCAAGTATACTTCTGAATATACAAGTATACAAGTATATTTCAAGTATACAAACCTGACTTTGCCATTCTTAGGCTTCAAGTTTTTAAATTCTTTCCATCATCTGCTATTTAAGTCCTGCTTAACGCTCCAGTCTCCTTTATACCAACTCCGCCCTATGGCACCCACACTGGCCTGACTTCATTATCTTCTTGCTTACCACTGCTTTTCACAGGCTGTGGCCATTTGGGGGAGGTCCCATCACCACTGTGAACTAGGCCAAGTGTACCTGTCCCTCAGGAGAAATACAAATGTCTCTTCCTTCCTGAGGCCTGCAGTGAAGAGGCAGGTAGAGCCGGGTATTCAGTGCTCTTTTCAGTTCCATAATGCATAAAACATAACTGGATTCTTCTAGTCCTCTAAACTGATTCTACCACTCCCATGTGAGCCTCTATTTTGCAAAGATCTGACTCTAATTGTTTTTGCATACTCTACCCATAAGACCATATTCAAAATACAGACGATGCTTCAATAACTGTTGGTTAAAAGAGTAAACAAATCCTAGCTAGCTATTTACTCACGCATCTTGTTTAAAAATAATTTATGGCAGTACGAATAAACAAGGCCATGTATATTTGATGAGTACTCAGTGCACTTCACATGCAAATTTTGAAGGGGGAAGAGGGAGGAGGAAAATCCTAAGAAACACTGCAACAAGCAACAGATATATACTACTTATTCGTCAAGTCTACTCCCCTGAGCAGGCATCCATTCATAATTTAAACTGCCCTGAAAAAAATCGAACCAAATTTCAGTTCATTTCCAGAAAGCAGTAAAGTGTATGAATACTCCTTTTCATGTCCCTTCATTATATGCCTTTGTACAAGAAGTATGTCTCAGATTATATTGGACTAAAATTGCCACAAGGTCTCCTGGTAAAAGCAGTCACTATTCCTCCTATTTACAGATGGAATGGATATGCTTATAGATAACATATGTAAAATATTATTTTTCAAGTGAAAGTGAGTATCAGTACTGAATATCACAGAGCAATTCAAAGATGAACTTGCAGAAAACTAGGTCATGCTTCATAAATACAAGAGAAAGCCATGTAAATAAATATGTTGGTAAAGAGAAGGATATCTTTAGAATGCTCTTTACATAATTGCTCAACAGAAAAATATAAAAATCAAAAACATTGCACAATATAATAAACAAACATGAAAAATGTAGACGACTACCTGTCTTACAGGGAATAAAATAGGTTATCAGAATTATTGTTACTCAGAACTCCCACATCTAAAGATAAAAGGAAGTTGGTAATGATTAAAAGTCATTTTGTGCATCTCATCCAAAACAAAAAACACTGATTCAAATATTAATACAAATAAAGTATCAGTAATTATTCATATTTAAAGAGTAGTGTCAGTTTTAACCTCAGTATTCCAATCCATCTTGTATAACAATTAAATATATGACATTTAACTTCCCTTCAAAATTATAATACTTTTCTATAACATCCTTTGTGTTCACCTTTTTATACCTACTTAGGGTGCCCACAAGGTTGTAAGTTGAATGCATTTTGATGTTATAAAAAAGAATTATACTTAGCAATGTATAAAAAATAGGCTGGAACTTCCAGAACATCTGCCTATATGCTCCTATGTGCTCAGCATTGCTTCAAAAGAAGCAGAAGAAACAGGACATGGGCTTCTCCCACTTGTCAGAGCATTAGAAAGCAGCCAAGAGACAACATCATCATGAGACTGGGTTGAACTGTGAAACTAGTATATAAGCCCTGTCCTGTGCTTCAAAAAGCACTTGATGCAGAGATTCAGAGTGGAGAAGTTCTACAATTCAGATACAATCTTATGAGTTCGGAATGGAAAGATCAAAAAGATATCCAGAGGGACAAACATGAAGTCCAGTGTGAAGAAATACGAGGAGATATAAAACTCTTCAAATTCAGAAAAAATCATGACTACAGATCCAGAAACAGAAATAAAATAGTACATGACCACAGACCTGCAGTATAGCTAAGATATGAATAGACTTGTAACAGACACAAAATACACATGCACATTCGGTGGCCTTGTTGTTCATTTCTCTGAATGTGGTGTGTATTTTTTAAACTTCTTTGAACTCACTTGATTTCATCCTTTGACATCCAGTCTAGCTACTTCTGTGAAGCCTTCCCCAGTTCCCAACCTTCCGTCACACTCTTTATCTTGAACAGTCGTCTCCATATGCGACAATTATATACAAGGCATGCTCAGCATACTCAGTACATGCTTAAATTTTAAAATGTTGGTTACAGTAAAGATATATTGCCATTAATCCCTCTCAAATTGTAGTCTCTTTGAAAACATATTTCATTGTTCTCGCCTCTTTCTGAAGCAGTTCTGGAAGTTCTCTTTGCTGTCATTATAAGATTTAATAAAAAATGCAACAGAAAGACCTCAAGAACTGCTTCAGAGCTTGCCAAGAACGAGGGGATGTGTGTGTTCAAAGTGAGAGGGGAGATTTTTTTGCAGGGGGATTAATGGCAATGTGTCTTTTATTATAATATTTTTTAAATATTTGCCACATATTTATCACACCTCATATCTTTATTTTTTTTATTTTAAACCAAGAACATGTATTGGTACATTCTACATACAATGGTCACATTCATTACATTTATTCTGTACCTATACATGATGTATCTTGGTTCTCCCCCCTCTCCCCCGCCCTCCCATCTGCTCCCTCCCTCCCTATTTACAGCAGGTTCATTCATCATTTTCCATATTTTCCCATTCCCCTCTTTCCCCTGTTGCCTTTCT
>PVJO010013889.1:0-50255 GCA_004026905.1 Hystrix cristata
GAGGCACCGCCCTGAGCTAGTAGCAGGAAGAGGAGGGCAAGGACCCCCCCCTTCCTTCTCTTCCCCAGAGAACTACGCTGGGGTAGCTTCATCCAAGCTCCCACCCACTGTCTGCACAGAGCGGGGCATGCAACATGTTTTTCCTGCATAAATTTCCTTTATAGGTGATTATTTGTATAGGTGTCCTCTGACTTCCCAGCTAGAGAGCAGGGTTAAGGCCACATCCCGGGCCTCTGCAGCCCTCCAGAGCCAGATAAAACATTCCTGCACGCAACAGCTTGTGTTCAATGTTTGCGTCACTCCTAAACTCACAAGCTGAAATCCTGGCCCACCTGAGGTCAGCGTTCCTCCGGGCCTCTGGAAGTGATTCCGTTAGGGGGACAGAGCCTTCATGAGTGACACTAGTGTCTATACAGACACTGAGACTTGGGAAGATCAGCAAAAACTTCCTAACATGAAACACTGTGTGGGGTGTTTTCAGTTGCCCTACTTTTCTACTCTCACTTGGTTTATTATTGTTACTTGTTGCACATCTGAACCATTTTAAGAGTAGAACAATTAATCCACATCCTACTTGATCGAACCCTGATAACTGCTTTTAGTTTCCCTGGAAGAGAGGGCGTTCGTTAAACTCCAGAGAGCTGCATCAGGCCTAAAGACAGTCCTTCCCAAAAGGTGTGAAGACATTTTCTCACCGCTGTGGGAATGAAGGGCCATTTATTATGGTTACTAATGCTATTTCTGTCAGTGTCTTTGGAATTCTAATTAGATTATTAAAACTTTGCAAATCATTACATTAGATCTAGACTCCACACCTTACTGTGACAAGGGTACTTTTGAAATTAGAGGATCCTGATACCACGGGTAATGATGCATTGCCGATAATAAAGTTGCAGGGAAATTCTTCCAATAAAAACCAGTTGGAAAAGACAGAACCCATTTATCTTACTTTCTCTCCTAGTTTTATGCCTGAGGATAAGACGTCTGCTGCGCAGAACATCAGCCTCACCTTTCCTGTTCTACCAGCCGCACGACGATGCTGAGTCCCATGCTGCAATGTTTAATGGCTTGTCTTGGCCACTTATTTTTGTCTCCTAAATCTCAGAAGCAAATCAAAAAAATTATATGTGAAAGGACCCTTCAAAAGAAGAATATTTTTAGGAGAGAGATGAGACAAATGGCAGGTTCAACATTTAAGAACAGAGTCTATCTCAGAGCATTGTGATTTACAACATACGCATTCAAAGCGGTACCTGAAGAGAAACAAATGGCTGGCTGTTAACCCCAACCCATCTGGAGGTAATAAATGGGCGTGCTCTTTACCCATCAAATAATGGGTCTACTGCCCTTCAACATCAGCCGATGAGGAATGGGTGTCATCCTCTGTCCTCTGCAAGATAACCAGGTTCCTTCAGGTGGAGATCTGAGTACTTCACATTCCAACAACAGGAAGTATATGTGGCTTACTTACCATGATGTACGACGCCCTTCAACCCATGGATAATAGGATCCAGTGCAGCATTGTCCCTCGGATTGACCTACATGTAAAGGAAACATGATCGGTTAAATCTATTCTGGCATCAGATACAACAGCCTCAGTTTAATCTTCTAAAGAGAAGGGGGGAAGTAGATGTTATCTAGTAAGTTGCGCAGGTCTCACATATACCATGGCTCTGACCAAACGCAGGAGATTTATAACATAATAAAATCAAGTGAGGAAGTCTATATCAAAAGAAACTTCTCAGGATACATTATAACAGGAGAGAAATACCACTGTCCTAGCAAAATCTTAAAGAGCAACTGCAAGGCTTTCTTCCTGCTTTGTTTTATTAAAAGAGGGCCCTGATCGGCTAAAAAGTCATTGAAAGTCATCAGAGAGCAATCCATCATCGACTGAATATTTCAATACCTTTTGGTGGTTTTTTTCCCTTCTTAGAAAATACATCAGTTCCCTGCCAGCCCGTTCTCCTTTGTAAGGACCTCAGTCCCCTGTGAAAAATCTTGCAGCATAAGTGGCATCTGTAAGGGCTGCTCAAAGCAAGACAGCAGGAAGAGCAGCTCACAGAGACAGTGCCCCCGCCTATTTGGCCTACGTCCCACTGACTTTCTCTTTATTTCCTGAAACTACTTAGCAGCAATTATCATTCTGGCTCTCATTAGAAGACTAAAATTTCACTGGCTTACTACAATTACCACTTTTAGGTACTTTCTCTTAGATACACCTTGAAATGTTTACCGATGAAACGATGCCAAGAATTTGTTTCAAAGTAATCAGAGTGGACAGCAGGGGGCGTGAGTGAGGCACAGATACAAGACCAGCCTTGAATCCATCCATCAGTTATGACCTTGGGTGATGAATACAGGACGGGTCATGATATATTTTCCGCACTTTTATGTTTCATTTTTAACGCTTAATTTTTTCCAAAATAAAGAGCTTTTCAAAATCCATTATCTGTGGTCAGCATAGCTCCTGTCCCCTTTTGGTTCCCCCTCCAGGGATAGTATTCACCACTAATCCACTTCTAACATAATGAAGTTGAGATATTGATGAATCTTTCAATGTGTAGCAAGACTCAATTTGATGTTTCAAGTTAGCTAATTCAGAGAGATCCAGAGCCATCCCTAGGTAAACTTTTAACACACTCCTTGCAACCCCCACAGTCTCCCTGCTGGGCTGCTGCACCTCGCTTGCTCTGTCTGATAAAAACCCACGCTTCACACACTTCCTTCTGTCCTCAGCTTCAGCAGCTCCAAGTGAAAGCAGTGGTTGTCAGCTGAGGGTCATTCTGCTCTCCAAAGGGACAAGTGACCATGCCCAGAGACATTTTTGGTTGTTACAAGTAGGGATAGAGGAGGAACTATTAGCATTAAATGGGTAGAGGCCAGGACTGCTGCTGAACACTCCAACACTAGACAAGTATCCCCCCAAAAAATTGCAAGGCAGGATATATCAGTGCTGCAGAGGGCAAGGTTGAAAAACCCTGGTGAGACAGATGCTCCAGAAGTTAACAGTGATTACATCTGAATGTCTGGAGCCCCCAGTTATGCCAAATTCTGAACACAGGTGCCATCATGCACAGTTACATTTAGAGACGAATAAAATAACGTGAAACTTGGTAGTATGTCATAAACACTACAGGTACAGGGGAAAAGGGATCTGTGAACAGGGATCTGCTGTTAACAGATCACAGAGGCAGAAGTCGGGGAGTTGCTGAGTGTGCCTCTAAATGGCTAAGAAGCTCAAGCCAGGGTCTAGTGCACTAGTTGAAATATGAGAAGATCCGCCAAATACACCAAAGCAAAATGGTATCTGAATACTGTGTTTGCACCAGAGTAAGTCACTGAGCAAAATGCGGCCAAAAATGGAATCACAACTCAAGAAGGCCATACAAGACAATCGAACCAGTAAATGTGGCCATATTTCCAAAGTCCAGAATGGAATAAAATAAGCGTCCAGGGAGAGATCCCGTGTCAAACTGAAGTTACAGATAAAAAGAAGTACGACGGTTTGGATGAGTGCCCCAAAAGCTTGGTCCCCAGGGTGGCACTGCCATGAGGTGGTGAAGCCTTTAGGACAAGGGGCCTCAGGGGGAGTCCTTAGGCCGTTGGGGTGTATCCTTGAAGGGAACTGCAGGACTCGAGCCCCTTCCTCTTTCCTTTTGGCTTCCTGGCTTCAGAGGTAAGCCATTTTGCTCTGCCACATGCTGACACAAGGTGCTGTCTCAACTCAAATCCAAGCAATAGGGCCAACCGATCATGGACTGCAACCTCCACAACTGTGAGCCAAAATCAACCTTTTCCTGTATAAGTTAATTGCCTGAGCTGTTTCCTTACAGCAACAGGAAACTGATTAACACAGGTGAGCTCTGATTTGGTCTGGGAGATTCTCCTGCCAGTTTACCCATATGTAGTATCTGTGGGAGGTACCAAAATAGCTTCTGATTCCTCCCATTCTTGCCACTTAGACTTTCACTATTTGATTTTGCCATTTCTCCATCAAGAGTACATATCAATTATACCTCCCTTCGAAACTAGGTTTGTCCACATGGCCTGCTGCAGCTAAGGAGAAATAAGGGAGTGGATGCAGACAGAGGCTTATAGAGCACTTGGAATCTGAGGGCCGCCAGGTGAGGAATCCCAAGTTAGCCCATGGGAGGATGAGAGAGCCAGCCAACACACACAGTGGTCACAGCTGAAGTCCTGCTAGGTGCCAACCACCAGACAGGTGAGTGTGTCCATGGAGGCCTCTGGCCTCAGCTGAACTACCTATACACTCTGCAGAGAATTATGAAATAATAAAATGATTATTGCTTTAACTAATTAGCATCATTTGTTACACAGAAAAATTTAACTACTAGAGCTTCTGAAAGTATGTGTAAAGGAGAAGGATAAAAGACAGGCTATGTTAATAATTTTCTTAACAAATACAATTTTGCTTGTGTTTTTCCCTAAAGGTGTCTTAGTGAGATTGCATATTATAAGCCTGAGGAGTTTATGTACTCCTCCAGAACTGTGTTACTCGGCCTGAACTATGCAACATTTCCCAGATACACTAGTCCCCCCCATATCCATGATTTCACTTGCTGCAGCTTCACTGACCTATGGTCAACTGTGGCCTGAAATTTTTAAATGGAAAAATTCAGAAACAAAGTAAGTTTTAACCACCACACGGTTCTAAGTAGCACGGTGAAATCTCATGCTGTCCTGCTTCTCCCTGTCTGGAACAGAAATCATCCCTTTGCTCAGTGTATCCACATTGTGTCAGCTACCTGCCCGTTAGTCACCGAGGAGTCCTCCAGGTTATCAGATCAGCTGTCATGACAGTACGGTGCTTGTGTTCAAAAAAACCTTTATTTTACTTTTCCGTAATCCCCAAATGCAAGAGTCTTAATGTTGGCCAATTTGTTATAGTATAGTGTTATACTTGTTCTGCTTTCTTTCAGTTATTATTGTCAGTCCCTTACTGTGACTAATACTGTATATAAATCAAACTTTATCATAGCTACGTATGTATAAGAAAAAAACAGCTTAGCACTGTCTGTGGTTTCAGGTATGCCCTGCAGATGAAGGGGATTATGGAACGCTAATGTTCCATCCACACTGAGATGAGATATTTTACAGTTAGGGGCACCCTTTAAAGCATTTGGTCTTGTCAGATGATGTGAAGGCTCAGAGAAAGTGTTCCGAATCTTCCATGACTGACACTTACTGATAACATTTGTAGGCCACACAAGAGGAAAATAATCAGGCAGCCTAATCCAAGCTCAATTTCCGTTTGCTTGTGATCATAGCATCTCTGTGTGCAAAAGGCACACTTGGCCTCATGTGAGCACAAAGATCTGATCCTATAGTCTAAACGACCCCATAAATGGGAAGCCTCTACACTGTCCATTCAGCTGCACGACCTCTACTGCTGGTGTGTACAGCTGGGACTCCTAAGATGGATGAGGAGAAAGGGAGAGAAAATGGAGTTTGTTGGCTGGTCAAAGAACTTACTAATAATACTGAGCTCATTCTCCCATCTGTGTCTTGGTTCCAGAACTCAGGGTGGGTCCAAACAGCATGCTAATAAGTGGATTTGTTCCAGTAAGGCACAACTCTAACTGAAATAATCCCTTCCACTCACTGTTTCAATCAATTTGCCACTTAAAAAAATTGTGAACATAAGCCAAGCAATTTGGGGAGCTTTTAATATGACAAACAGTGGAGGACACTGTTTTTTGCAACTTGCATTTACATTCTACCCTCCATCCAAGGCAGAAGAGGCCAAGAGAGGGTGAAAAGGGGCAATTCTGAATCAGGCAGCACCCATGAAGCTTCGTGTCCTCATCTGTACCTTAGGGACCCAATCTCACAGCATTCCCAGAAAGAAAAAAAATAAAGCACAGAATATAATGCTGAATACAAAAGCAGCATCCGCACAGAGATGGGTAATACTGGGCAACAAGTTAACCTAAACCCTCCAATTTAAATGAATGTTGAACAACGGCATTTTTATCCCTGAGTTTCTCAATGTGTTTGGCTCTCAAAGTAATACCTCTTTGAGCTCAAATTTCAAAAGATCCAAATTTATGTTTTATTTGACATCCACTCAATTTTGTAATACGCTGCTCCTTTTAAAGCCACATGAAGAGTTTTCCTGGCTCTTAAAACTTGCTTCCTTCTACTTTAAGATCAAAGGAGTTATGCAGTAAGACTGAGAAGACTACAGTTGCACAAATGAGCTTAAAATGGACTAGAAGAAGCAGGCACCCCCCCCCCCACAGAGTTTGCATTCTCATTGCAGAACTTAGCTCCTGGCACTTGCATTTCAGAGCAGCTTTCATGGCATTAGTCATTTTCTAAAGGATGGCACACAAACCTGACAGAGGGCTGTGGGTTAGAGCTTTCCAGTTGTCTTTAGATATATCCAAAATACATAGAGACACTGGCAGCACAGAAGCCTATGCATGTACGTTTGGATTGCAGGCCAAATATACACACATCCTGATGAAATTTCAACTCCGTAAAATTTTATTTTTAAGTAATAGCTCACCATATGGAGTCAATCAATTATGAAATTAGTAGTCAATTTATCAATATATAAACATGTGCTTATAATCCAGGTTCTACAAGAGGACCTGCATTTATTGTTGCCCTAAGCCAAACGAAACTGAGGCAGGAGGCCCATCAGACTTGCACGTGCCCACTTTCAGCTCTGTGCTGCCATTTCATTTTCCTGTCCCCTGTGCCATTTGGCCCTAGTCTTGGATCCTAATAATTTTCAATCTATCAAGTCCTGGCCATCTGCTAAATAGGATGGCCAAGACAACCTACTTGCCTTGAATCCGACATCGCCAGCTGCTCCTTTAGTCCCATAAATGTCACATTCAGCCAATATCCTCTTGTGGGAAAAAGGATTTATGCCTTCTGAGGGGAGATGGCTACCACATTAAGCAGGGCTGCGGGGAAACATGACAAACAGCGGGACAAGACACTCACACAGCCACCCTGAGTTGAAGAGATGATGATCTATCCTCCCTGATGGTTAGCAGGTCACTGGATTCAGATGCTAAATTTCCCACACAGGAAAAGGGCAAGAGATTTCCCTATTGGCCTCTCCTCTCCTTCTGTGGCTCTTACTTAAATGGCTACAAGCTGAGCATACCGTGGATTCTTTCACTTAGAATGTAACACCTTGGCTACCATTCACTGGATTTTGGTTTAAATTGCTGTCAAGAACTTCCTGGTACAAATGATTTATAAAGCTGGCTCTTTTCAAACGAGCACACTTTAGTTAGCTCTTACCAGGGCATTGACCAGATAAACACCTGTCAATCATTTAGGCAATTTAACCGCTAACTGCCAAGTTACACTGGAAACGTCCTGCTTTTCCCAACTCTTCTTAGTACTCACCACGATTACTTTACTTCTTGTACAGGCTACAGTCTCAGTTTTGGATGCATAAATTTCTTTTTTCCCTTTTGATATCACAAAGTCATTTTCCATTCTCTCTTGACTGTCAGGATCACAAAAACACAATCAGAGGTGTGGGTGCATTCAACACTCCAAATTGCCATGCAACAAAGTCAGAGAGGCAAGCAAGAGCACAGTGCACATAGGAGGAGGCATAGGAAGGGAAAAGGAGCCATGTTTCATCCTGAAGGAGTCTAGTCTACCAATCAGCCAAGGGCTGAGTAACCAAGTATGGACTCCTGGCCAGGACAGCGGCTTCAAATTCGACTTCCAAAATCCCAGGATCATACACTGACACTCATCTTAACAGATACGCAGAACATGACCAAGGGCCCTCGATGGAGAACCGCCCCATCAGAGGGAAAGGGTCTGGGCCCGAATCATCATTCGTTTCCAGCACTCGACAGAGGCAGACTCCTGGGACTGCTTTCCACTGGCAGATGAGAAAACTCCTAATTCTTTCACCATGAGAAGGATTAATATGAAAGGGAAACACAATTATAAATGCTAATAGGATCCACCATCCCCCCCTTAAAATGGAGCTGAGCATTGACTGTTAATTCGGAATATTAGTGGAAACTAGTCCATTCACAAGTTACTCATCTCCAGGGAACTGAGATCTGTAGCCAGAGAAAGCCACTGAGGAAATGAATTTCGTGCTCTTGTTCTCCTTTAAACTGACCATTGTCTGTGCCCATGTCCCCATCCACCTGTCAAACTTGCCTTGGTGGTTTCCATTACTGGAAAAACCAGCTCCCATAGGGCACCAGCAAGGACAGAAGCAGACGTGCACAGTTGCAGACGATGCTAGAAGCTGGTTTCCTTGTCATTATCATGGAAAGATTTCTTATTTTCGTGAGTATCACACTGTCCCAGGCTGGGTACATAATGCCATTTGCTCTGGCTTTGAATTCACCCAACACTTCCTCTCAGCACTAAAGCACGAAGAGGGAATGGTGGGCTGGCCGGGGCATCTGGCTAATGGTACTCCTACAGGGGTCACACAGGAATTTTTGTCCTTTGTTGTATTTTTAAGGCTCTGTGTTTCACAGCCAGGAGGGTGGTAGGGAAGTCTTTATAGCAGCAGCTCATAACAGGGTCCCTGAACCCCTTGTCCCACTTCTGCCAATCTTCTCAAAGTAAAGGGTGCTCCCAAACTGAAATAGAAGCAAAGAAGAAATTCCACCCTAGCAAAGCATGACCTATAGTCTCAAGCTATAATCCAAAGCATTTCACATTGATATTGTCATGACCTTTGAATTAAAAAAGAAAAAAGTACGAGATCTGGGGAAGCCTGGGGCAAAAGCAGCTTATTTCTGGTTCAGTGACTCTGCCTGAAAGTTCTTCTCCATTTGGTATGGTGGTGCTGGACAACTCTAACTTTCCCTTGATAATAATCCTGCTGTGCACTGAAAAGCCCCAACAATATCAAAGGCTTAGGGGAGAAAGCAGAGTAGACCGTTTCCATGCGTAGCAAGTGACTTCAACCAAAGACATTAGAGGTGAACCCTCACCTTTGCTTTTTCATTGCCTCGAAGCAAAAAGCTGCTTGGGGCACTCCATTTACAAAAGACTCAAATCCAGAAGTGCTATATGGAGACTGCTTGAAGTCCCTACCATGTATGCCTCAAGAGACATGTAAGAGACAAGGCATATTGGATCACAGGGGCTGCCACACCGATTCTTCTGCAGGAAAAATGCCTCTTCAGGAGTAGCTAAGGCCATTGCTTTACATCGTTAGGTAAATGTTTGACAGGTATCATATATAAAACATTAAAATCGGGCTGAGGTTCAGTGGTAGAGCGCTTGCCTAGCATGTGCAAGGTCCTGAGTTTAGTCCCAAGCATACACAAACATACATATATACATACATACAATATTAAAATGACTTGATACACAGTTTGCATAAAGAGGTGACAGCGTGGGAAGAGGTGTTGGATAGTGCTCTTAGGCCAAATTGAAAGACTCGGCTCTTAAGGTCATTCACTCAATAAATATGTACCAAGGGTCTATTGCAAACTGTGGCACTGATTCTAACTGGATCTCCAGTGGGCCTCAACTCCACGTATTAGGGACCTTGTGTAATCTCCTCTCCCAGAGGGTGGGCTGGATTGAGTGGCTTACTTTGATCCAGTAAATGAAGCAAAGACAATGGGACATCACTTCTATGATTTGGATACATAAAAATTCTAAACTCCATCTAACAGGACAGAGGGAGCACTTCTACCTTACTGGGCTTGCACACTTTGGTGAAGGAAATAGTTGTGCTAGAGGAGGAGGCCATGTACAAGGAATTGCAGGTCACCTCTGGCCAGCAGCTAAAGGAGCATTCAGCTCCTCAGTCCAATAGCCCCTGAGGATCTGAACTCTACCCACACTCTGAATGAACTGGAATATGAACAGGTCCCTGGATGAACTTCTAGATATGCCCCCCGCCCCAGCTGACCCCTGTCTGCAGCCTGGTGAAAGCCCTCGAGTTACAGGACCCCCAGAACCTGAGAGACGGACAAATGTGTGTGGTTTTAAGTGGGTTGGTTTTTTTTACACAGCAACAGATAAGCATGGGCCAGAACCGAGACAGTAGAATAGGATATGGCACTGAACAAATCACTGCGCCTCCACATGGAGCTGGCAGTCTTGTGCAGGCTAAGACAAGGGCCTGAGCTTCCGCAGGCTGCAGCCTCACCTTTCCAAAGGCAGTTCCCAGCCCTGAGCAAGCCCTCACCCTTCCTGGACCTCAGCAGCTGTGCCCTGTCACAGCATCTGGAGCTGGGTGAGAAGCAATGTGTTTCAAAGGCAGGTTACCAACCAGGCAAATTTGGCAAAAATAATGAGCAACCCCAACAGGGAGCAAATAAACATCCATAATCAATCCTGAGACAAAGAACTTTTAGTAGCTTTTATGTGTAAGCAACAGAAAACCAGTAAGCTGCAGCGTGAAACCCAAGGCCTCGAACATGAATGGTGTCCCAGAGCAAGGTGCAGGCCCCAGCATGGCAGCAGGAGCAGCCAAGGCTCCAAATTCACAGCAAATGAATGAGCATACCTCACACCATGGCGCATTTTTGGAGGGGGAATTTCTATTTGGTAATTACTCTGGAGCGGTGAATGATTGCCCCATTAATGGAGTCTTTGAATATTGATTAAGTATCAATTCACTCTTCTAAGCAATATCTCATGGCCATCCCCTAGGTCAGACCATGGTCTCAGGAGAAGGGCATGCTGCCTGACACAGCACGAGAGTCTCGGGCTCCGTGTCACTGTCCTCTGAAATAAATCTGTTAACTCATCAGAACTCTGCACTTTATTCACACACAAACAGAAAACTGATTTCAGCAGCTACCATTAAAGCTGTCTGAGCATCTGATTTAAGGCTCCTAGTTAAGCAATGTTTCGGGGCAACAAGTAGATTATTTCAGTGGACAAACATTCATAAATCCACTCATTAGGGGAATTCCTTTCCAGTAAGAGATCGTCTAAACAAAGTCCAGCACCATCTCGAGAGGACTCAGATTAATGCTAACTGAATAGTCTTGCTTTGTATTTAAAATGCACCTGAGTTCAACAGAGGATTAAAATTAAATTGCAATGAGGGCAGACACAATCTTTCCCAGCAGACCTTGATTGATAAAACGTGCCACTTGTAGCAGAGCAAAACGGAAAGCCAGAAAGTTTGTTCCCAGCAATCATTGCCTCACTGCGCCAACTTTCTGTCCTTTGAGAAAATAATATGACTTCTTCACAGAGCAAGTAGTCTACTTAGTTAAGCAACAGTGCTCAGGTGCTTCCAATTCTTCTCACAGTGCAGTTGGAAAAATGGCCCCAGTGGGAGGAAGAGAGAGTAGAGGTAACATCTAACCAGGGAGAGGCTTATGGCCTAAAACTGCTGTTGACAAGGACCTGGGAATACAAAACTCCTACAAAAACGTACATAGATCTCTTGGTACTGAATGTCATTAGTTCATCTCGAACATGGTGAGTTGGGTATAAATCAAGACTAGTTCATAGTTAAGGGCAGGATTTTTGTAACCAGGTTGGTAGACTAAGGTTTAAAATCCTGCTTCACAGTGTGCAATCCTGGGAAAGGCCACTACAATCTAGTTTTGCCTCAATTTCCTCATCTGTAAAATGCAGATTACTCCTAATCTCATAAGGTTGGTTGTTTAGCACAGTTCCTTATACGTGGCTTAGAGCCATTCTTCTCCCACAGAGACCAGTATGCCCCACTAGGAACTCAACTATGTACACGTGGATATATAGAAAGGTCTAAATACACTCCTACTTCTGCTTACAGACAGATCAGTTGTGCTGAGCTAAATTCAGTCAATCATGATCCCTTATCACCACCCCAATCTTCTTTCATTTTAATGAAATGGTAATCTTCAAACCTGGGAATAACTTTGATTCCTCCCCTTCTTGTCGTTTTCACATCCGATGCTTCACAAAGTCTGTAAGATTCTGCCCCTGAAATGCATCTTGAATTTGTATTCACTTCTCTCCAGCTCCTCCATTTTAATTCTGCTCTGGGCCACCATCATCTTGAACCCAAACCACTTTCCACATCCTGCCCGGCCGGTTTCGCTGCTCTCTTTGCTGTGCCCTCAATTCCCTCCCTGTGCGACAGACCTGTGGTTCCCATCCTGGCTGCCCACTGGAATCACTTTTATAAGCAGAAAACCAAAACAAGGATAGAACTGAGGATTCATATAGCGTGACCAGGGCAGCTGGCATTTAAAAGCTCCCCACATGATTCTGATACGCCGGCAGGATGAGAGCCACTGAGTTAGAATGATCTCTTAAAAAGTCAATCTAACACAATACATGCCTGTTATCAGCGCTCCAGATCTGGGCCCATCCCACCCCCAGATTCTTACTGTGATTCCCAAGGTGCACTACCAGTACCCACTGGCTTCCTTCTGCTTCTCCGAGTGCTCTGAGTATTTCACAGCCCCAGTCCTCTGTCCCTGGCTCTCTCTACCTGGAATGCTCCTCCCTCGGCTCCCAGGCTGAGGGTCACAGGAGGAAGGACACACAGATCCTGTGGAGTTCTCTGCTCAGCACAGTGCATGTACCATAGTGAACAGATGCAGTGACGTAAAAATTTGTTCCTCTGAATGTTCAAAATTATTTTTTTTAAATTATCACCTGTCCATTGGCTTGTCAAGGTAGTCACATAACTGACTCATTTAAGTTGGGTGTCAACAAGAGGTCTCATTAAGAAACAACTCAAAGACAAAAAGGTCCTTAGATTAACTCTGCAGACAGCGAGGCCACAGATGAAGCGTGTACTGTGATTTACCTTCACCTATTTTTTTTCTTTTGTGATAATGTGGATTGAATCCAGAGCCTTCACACTGAGCTACATGCCCAGCCTCTTTGGTTATTTTTTATTTTGAGACAGAGTCTTGCTAGGTCACTAAATGTGCAGGTTGGGCTTGAATCTGTGACCCTCCTGCCTCAGTCTCCCTGGGATAACAGGTGGATACCACCACGCCCAGGTGTGACTGACTTATCGCAAGTTTTAATTGAGATGTAACATAAAACTAATACACAAATCCTAAGCCTGCCTTCATCTGGGTGAATTTTCATGCAGTATATATCCAGACAACTTCAGTCAGGTGAAGAGCGACATTTCCAAAACCCCGAGAGTCCCCTTACTCCTCTAGTCAGTACCCCAGTATTCCACACGTATGCCCTGCATGGGCTCATAACCAGTCTCTTGTTTCAACTGCTTTCCCTTATCAGTGTATCTGTGCTATTCAGTTGTGTTTTCTGTGCATTGGTAGTTCATTTTTACTGCTGTAGAGAATCCCATTATATGAAAATACTGTGCTTGACTTATCTCATGATATGCTGTGCTGGTGGAAAATTATTTATTTTTCTGCTCTAGAAACCACGATCAACCTGATGCAGTTTATGGGAAAAACTTTTCAATAATAAAGCATATCAGAGTGGGGTGCACCATTTTAGGGAAGGAAGCAGCCCAGCAGTGGTGCTGAACTTGAACTTTATTCCAATGGTCCCCAAAGGCATATGCCCAAGTATTAGCACAGATCTTCAACCTGCCCCTGCCCCATGAACATGGGAGTCAGAAGAACATCACTGCCGAGTGCAAGAGTGACTTGCAGACTTCCGGGCTTGAGCTCCATGCCCTTGCTAGATGGGCGGCTCTGAGCAAGTCACTTCACTTCCTAGACACTCAATTCCTTAACTTACAAATAAAGACAACATTAATGATTTGGCTGTTAGGAGAACTGATACAACAACCTATCTATCGAATAAGCCTCTCGAGATACTGGCTGTTACCATAATACATGGACTGCTTGATTGCTCAACAAAAATAGTCATCTTGGGGTACAGCACAGTACGAGGGACTGAACCCAGGCCTTGTGCATGCCAAGCACATGCCTCTTTCCACCACCGGGCTACATCCCCAGCGTGCATGCTGATGTTTTCGAAATACCTTCTTGCTCCCATTCTCTCCCACTATCAAGATGTGCCTGGGCTCAAGCAAAGCAGGCCTGGTACAGTTACACTCTCTAATCCAATTGAAATTCTTAGGCAATAAAAACAAATTAATCATACTGACTTCAGGCAGATAAATAAGCAATATACTAATTCTCTTCTTTGGGTTTGACTTCCCAGCAGAGAGCAAATGTGAGTTTCACATCTCTTCTTCCTTATCAATAATTTGTCATGGAGAAGTAAACCACCTGCTTTTATTGCTAGCCTCTTGAAAATCTCTTGATATATACCACAGAGTACAGTTTTAGATGGAAGTCTGAACCAAAGATAAACACTCTTTTTAATCTCCTGAGGGAAAGGAGAATTTTCTGCAGGTGATTTTTAGTCATCTGCATTAATGTTGAGAAGATACACCAACAGGAAGTTTATCTATGAATTTTAGATACTCCGTACACCACCTCTCATGAACCCTGTGAGAGATTAGCATTCTATCTGGTTAGTAGTCAGGTCACTGAGCTACGGAATAATCAGGAGGTAGGCTGATAAGAGAAAGACAAATGTGATGATGGTCTGAAAATCCATATTTTCCTGATTCCCTGGAAATCTATAAGCTTTGGCTGCACCTCAGTACAACTGAAGCATTCAGCTGAATCCCATTTCAGCAAGGCTGTGTTCCCTAGCATAACCCCAAGAGTGTAAATTACCGTATGTATTTTGGGTTTAAAAATAGTGACTTTTAAAACTGACTTCCTATGTTTAGATGTCAACAACACTTTTCCTTACTTTCTTCATCACTTAACCATCTAACACAGGTGAAGGACACCAGCTACTAGAGACAAAAGTAGGAAGAAGGAGATTCACTAATACCACAAGAAGCCTGGGAGTTACAAAGGTGATGCCCAAGCAGGAAATGTCCATGTTAGTCATCAACTGGGTGTTGGCATGTTGGTTAGGGTGGTATAATATGCAACAGGTTAAAATAAAAACCAGTTGAAATCTACTTCAAGAATTAATATAAAGAAAAAAAAACTTGCAAAGTGGGTAAGTGCACAACCATGTGACTATAATCCTTCAGTGTGTTCACTAGAGGAATAAAAAACTGAAACTACTGAAATATCCATTAGCTATTTAGGAGCTAATTAAGTCAAATAAATGCTGGTATCAGCATCCAAAATAACAGTCTGAAGTGGTTACAAAATGTTAAGGAAAATGCTTATACCCAGACATGCGAGGACATACTTCTAGGGTCAAAAACCACTTTATAATTGAGCTTCATCTTGTTTAGGTAATGTATTTATGAATGCGTTTGAAACTTCCGGACAGCAGAAAGAGCAAACATCCATTCCTCTTAGAAGGCAGGATCAAAGGCATCCATTTTCCCTTCTCCTTATTAGATCTTCATGTTGCTTGAAATCTGTACAAGCATGATTCCTTTTACAATCACAGAAAAAGTCCTTTGCATTTTGCAAGAGTATCATACTCAAATGTTGATACATTTTGTATATTAAAATCACTGATATATTTAGATACATACAAAATCTGATGTGTCAATTTTGACTTATGTACCTATCATATTTGGCATGTTTTTATTAAATACTGAAATAATAACTAACTTGCATATTACAGCAAGTATTTCAGCACAGACGAACTGTGTCCGGCGGCACCATGTTTCCGATGCAACGTCCCAAGCATGGTTTCTTGGTGGTTAGTAAAAGGCTATTTCCCATACAACCAATCTTTAATCTGCTTCTCCTGTGTGGAACAGGATGGGGACACAAGATGCCATTACCAGATATTTCAGTGGACCTCAAGAACCTGGCCTCCCTCTCACTGGGGTAAGGAGCACAGGAAAAATATCTGCTAAGCCTAAGAAGCCATTTCCCCAAACAGGTCCAGAATGAGTCACTACTCTTCCCGTGAATTGTGATGCACATGATTCTCCATACTGCAGCGGGATTTTAGGTGACAAGGTCAGTGTGGACAGGCAGGCAAACATGAAGAAATATATCCCAAAGCGACTGCTGGGTGCTCACTTCGGCAGCACATATACCAAAGTGACTGCTGGGGCAGACAGGCAGACGGGCATCTGAGGCCAACTAGGGGATTCTTTCCACTCTTTGGGGACCTCTGCTTACAGATATGAACAGGTACCCACATTCTGGGTATGTGGCAGTGCTTCCAGCTTAACCTGGTGCCATCTGCCATCTCCTGCATTTCGCCAGCAGGCTTCTGCACACCGAGCTCATATGGTTTCTGTCATGGCCTCTCCAATGACCGAGCAACCCCGATGCTGGCAGCAATCTACTCTTTCACCAAGTCCTAACAGTCACTATCTAGCTGATGCTTTAAGGGGCCACACACCACAGTATACACTAGTGCTTTACATTACAGTAATTAATTCTCTCTCTTTACCTATAAGAAGCCTTGAAGGAGAGGAAAAGGAATCATCCTCACCCAACAGTTCCTGCAGCCCAGGATTTAAGAGAACAAGCAGTTTAATGACAGCCACAGCTGGAAGTGGGTAGTTAAAGCTGGAAGTCTTTCTGGTCCAAAGTGTGTCACTGCCTTCCACAGAAGAGCCCTACACTCGGGTGCATGGCTTCCCTTCTAGGCCCCGAGTCCCTAAGGATGGCAGGAACCACAGAAGACTGTTCAAAACTGATACAGAGTCACACACACAGGCAGGTGAGAGCTTTGAAGAGGACAGCTGGACTAAAGTGACAGTCGTGTTTCCTGATTAGTGTAGGGAAAGCAAGAAAACCAGGAAAACTGACAGATGTGGGGGAAGGGGCATGGCCAGGAACCAGGAAATTAGAAAACAGGCACCTCTGATTTCACAAATTAGCACTGAGTCTTCAGTGGGCTAAACCAGACTGTCAGTCGTTCAGAAGAAGATGCACTGGACTAGGCGGACAGCATTTCCCAGGAACCGATCAAGGGCAAGCACGTTCTAGGAGCAGTGTCCTTAAAGCGCATGCTCAAGGGGCTGCGCTGCAGAATTCCGGAGCATTCCCTTCAGCCACAGCTCAGAGCTCCAGAGAAAGACACTGCCTCTTCTCTGTACGAACCACAAAGGAAAGAACACAATTCCACTTGAGGGATTCACTAGGACAATTCCGGATGATAGCATCTGAAATATCATTCTGCAGAGTGAGCCGGTACACAGCAACACCAGACACCCTCAAACTGGCTCCCACTTCCCTGCCTGTGTGAAGACCCCAAACTAGAACCACTTCACGTGAAGCCCTCCCGACTCCAAAGCAAGGACACTCCACAGAGCACGCCTGCCTCAACCTGTGTGGCTGGCTGCCAGTAGTCTACACAATAAGAGAGGCCTCTCCGAAAGGCCCAAAGTCTTCATGTTCAGACACCATTTCAAAAATCTAGTGTCATAAACTATTTTCATTGATTATAGAGGCCCTACCAATTCATAGCGTTTGCAATTCCTACCAGCAAGCATTGTGTATGCAGAGAAAATGGGAAACAATTGAAAAGACAAATGAACGCCCAGGCGCTTAGAAATGTGAATGGATTGTACAGAACAGAATATGGGTGTTCTGCAACATTACTTAGTTTAGAAATATGAAGCAATACAAATGCTAATGGGACCGTATGCTGTCTTGCAAACTCTATTGCACTGTTGGTTAACTGTTCACACGCACAGGTCCTGTTGCCCTGAGAAACTTGCTAGGCAGGACTTGAGTATCTTTCCTTTTTTAGCACCTACTCCAGTGCCAAGCGTGCAGACGCTGCTGAATAAATCTCTGCTGAGTGGATAAATGCTTTCATATTACGGAGGCATAAAAGGGCATTTACTTATTTTGTGCTCAATGCAGTCATGCTGGTGAGAATATTCAGCACCTGATTATGGAATGTCTGATGTAATCTATACCAAAATAAAACTGGTTATTGAGCATTTTGAAAACAGGGTGCTGGTCAGGAATGGGTAGTTTAGCAGCAATTAATTCTTTGCGTAGGTGCCTTTTTCTCTTACTCCTTCCCCTTCACTTTAGGGTCCCATTAGGAAACAGAAACCACACCACTAATTTAAACTCTGAAAATTTTATACAGAGAACTGTTAACAAGTAAAAGGATATTGACTTGCAAAAAGGGGAACAAAGATGGTCATAGATGGCTTAGGGAAAGCTAATGCACAGAGCGGCTGTTACCTCTAGGAGAGTGAATGGAAAGAAACTAGGATCTTAGAAGAGGGCTCTCCACAAGGCTGACTTTCAGACCTTTGAAGAGGGCATGGATGTCACAGAAACATGCAACCGAGGGCAGGGAGGATGCCACAGGGTGCGCTGGAGCTGGTCTACAGAAACAGCCCAACAAGCAGTCAAGACTACAGTGGGGCAGAGCAGCCCCAGGAGAGGGGTTTGAGGGTTCTGCAGTTTACCAGAAAGCACAGTCCCAGCAGGTCCAGAGGAATCGCTAACACTTTGGGTGGACCGAAGCTGGCCAGAGGGGGCATCAATCTCCTGGGGAAGGAACTTGCTGGAGGGTATCCACTGTGCCAGCTGCAAGAGCCGCTGGGCCTCCCCTGTGGATCCTTGTAGCCCGCACTCCCATGTAGCAATGTGATACACAACTGTGCCACTGTGAGTAAGAAACACCCAGCTAAGTTGGATCAGCACTGTTCTGAGTGTGGTTGGGGGTATTTACTGAGACAGAAGACTCGCCCTAGGGTGGCTTGTTTCCTGGATTGTATAAAGGGGAAAACAAAGAAGGAAGGCTCGCTTCTGCTTCTTTGGAGGAGCTTCAGCCTTCTCCTTCACCTCGAACATCATCTCCCGATTTCTAGCACAGACCTTTCAGTCTTCCACTGCAGACCCTTTGGCCTCCTGACAGAATTGCAGCTGGTAAAGACCAGGCTCAAGAGATTTTAGTAAGGAACAAGACTACATTGGCTACTGGACTTCAGACCATGTGTGTTACACAATGGCAGAAAATTTTGTCTGTATTTTGCTCATGTTCAGAGACTTTGCCTGAAGCTGAGATTAAAGGCAGTAGACTAACCTTGCAGAAGAAATTTCAAGGCAGTCTAATGTTGAGGCGGTAGCATGGTTACTGTCAGGATCTCAAAGAGTCCAGCAAAATGATTAAAAACGTCTTCAGTGTGGCCAGAAAGGAAGCTCCAGTTAAGTGTGGACTCCACAGATGGAGCAGAGGAGAACGTGGTTGCTGAGAAGGACGAGGACAATAGAAAAGATGGCCTGAGGACATCACAAGAACCAGGAGAACTCCAGCCCTTGCAGTCTCAGAATTGCAAAGATTTAAGACTTTCCTTTGGGAAGAGAACCCCAGAGCACCATGTTCCAGAATGGTGATGGACTAGCGAAATTATTCCTTAGGTTTGGTTCATAGCTCTCTGTGATCCAGGCAAGCAATCCAGGCTCAGTGATCCAGGAACCCTTATAGCCAAGAGAGAAAGAAGCTGGGCTACTGCTCCAGCTGGTAGCAGACTTTGGTGTCATCCACATGGTGCTGGTTTTAGGTGCATGCATAATGTAAGAATTGTGGATTAAGAAAGGCTTCCACCCAGATTTTAGAAGACGGCCTGGGAGGCCAGGCAGTGTGCTCCTGAGAAGTCAGTGTGTGAAGCCAAAGGTGCAGTGGAGACCCCAGAAGGATGCAGAAGCCAGGAATGTGGATCTTCTGAGGAAAGCTGTAGGAAGAGAGCAAAGTCGGCCCACAGGAGAAGCTGTGAGAGCTACGAACACTGATAGTGCCATAGGGGCGAAGACACTGAAGCCCTTTGGAGTTCACATCTTGCCACTTATTGCCCTGGATGCTGGACATGGAACTACAGCACTTAATATTTGCCCTCCTGGATTCTAGACTTAGTTTGGTCCCCTTCCTTTCTATCCCCCTATTCCCATACCTACTGGAATGGGAATGTTTATCACATACCCTTGTATGTTGGAAGTGCTTAACTTTCTTTTCATTTTCACAGGGGCCCACAGATAGGAGTGTGCCTTAAATCTCAGAGGAGAATTTAGACTTGGACTTTTCAGCAATGCTGAAAATGTTAGGACTTTGGCAATTCCTAGAGATGGACCTAATGCCTTTTGAATAAAGGGAGCACATGAGTCTTTTGGGGGCCAGGAGTGGAATGATACTGCCTGTATCTAGATCTCCCCTCAAAGCCTCATGCGGTCATAGGTGGGGCCTTTTAGAGGTGGCTAGATCCGGGGTACATGATACTGGGATTAAGAATGTGATGCTGGGATTAGGTATATGATGCTGGGGTTAAGGAAGACCCACCCTGGGTGTGGGTGGTACCACCCAAAAGTCAGGTAGCCTGGAAGGAATAAAAGCGAGAGGCAGGCTGCTGCAGTTGTTGCTTGCTGCCTTCTGCATGCCCTGCTTTGCCAAGGACTGTTTTTCCTCCTTGATGCCCTACTGCCATGGCACCCTGCCTTGGAGCCAGCCGACTATAGGCTGAAACCTCTACAAAACTGTGAGCTACAATAAACCTTTCCTCTTTTAACTTTGAGTGTTGGGTATTTTGTCTCAGCGACGGGACAAGTAACTAAAACAAGCAGATAGGTAGAAAATGGGTAGGAAACCCCATTGCTCTGCAGTGTTCTCTAGCGCCCTCTACAGACAGGGCTGAAAACTGCACCAGCTGCCAAAGGAGAACCATTCACAGAAGTCAGTTCCTGTCTCACCAAGCTGGGCAAAGAAACATGAATTTGTAACTGACAGGAGGGAATGGCTAACTGGCATATTTTCCATTTGAAAGTTTGTGCAAGAAGGCAGAGATTTCCACTGGTTTTCCACTAACAGATGATAAAGCTTCTACAAGGTACTGATTAAAATCTCTCTCCCTCTCTGATAAGAGAGTGAGAAAACAGTAGGTACTTAGTGTGACAGATGGCACAAGTAGGTGCTCAACAAAAATGTAATGGATGGATGAAAGAATGAAGAATGAATGAATAAACGAACGTTTGTGTTTTGTTTTGATCCATGGCTCTGGTTAGTGTAAATGTTTCTGAAAGATGTATCAGTATGCAGTTACCAGAATATGCAGTTTGTACATTTTCTTTCTTACAAGATCAGTTAAGAAAATTTTCACTATAATATGTACCATATTTTACTCAAAACTCAATTTATATGAAAAAATTCTACAGTGTGGTCTTAATCTAATCTGTGCACTGGTATTTATAGCAGAAATAAACATTTCCTGAAATCAGCAGGTTATTGTCTGGGACTTAGTAACATTTTGTGTGAGTAACAGAAAGCTATCTTCACCATGTTATCTGTTGTAACAATGTTTTAGGCACATTTTTATGCTAGAGGCATATCAATGCTCCTTAAACAGTGCTGAAGCTTGCTCTTTATGAAAACTTAAGGATACACAGATCTCGACTTAAATTAGGAGGTGATTAATCATTTTAGAGAAGTATGCTTCATGCTAACAGTGACTTACCATACAGAGCTCAGCATCAGTCAGTTCCCAGGATGCACCCAGAATCTGATTCTCCTGACAAAATTCTGATGGAGACACAGTCATACCAACTGTGAAAGTGAGACATACCCAGCCATATGTCTGCAATTTCTATTTCTACAACAAACAGTTTCACGTTTCTCTCGTTCTCAGTCTTAACCGTAACACCCTGAACACCTCTAATTTATAGGTAGGAGAGTCTGCTTCAACATAAGAAATCAAGTTTTAATGTTGAGAGTTGCTTGACACTGATATTTCCAGAGAAGGTAATCAAGAAAAGACAGCTACCACTTTTCTGTTCAATACAGTTCTGGCATTAATATACATTATTAGATTCAGCCTATGGGGATGACATGATTCGGAAAAGAGCTGATCCAGTGTAAGAGATACACCCAAAGATAGAAACAGTTGAAGTTCAAATGATCTCATCTGCATAACTGCTGCATCCTGAGGGAGCTTTGCTACACTGTTTCTGCTTTGTGAAACAGTTATCTTTTCTCTGCTTACTGGAAAGAATAGTTTTACCAACGACATTACAAGGTGCTTAACAGGTTGCTTGGGAGGCTACATGTGCAGTTCATTGCTACAGCACTTGCTCAGCACGCACAAGGCCCTGGATTCCACCCACAGCACCAGCGAGGCAGGACTACAAGAGAATCACATACAGATGCCCCAGGGCAGACCTTCGGCTCTCACACACCTGACCACGTTCTTCTCTCCTTATCTCACTTCCCTGCCTGAGTCCGGACTTCCAGGAGTGCCCTGCTTACCGCAGTGTCTGTTGAGGTGTCCCCACACAGAGTTACCTAAAGAATACTTGCTCACAGTGAACTGCTGACGCCATCCCTGACCCTCTTGAGATACCATCTCTGTCTCCACCAAGGCAAGACTATTAATTGAGTAGAAAATCTGCCCATATCCCCTCCTTTGTTCTGCTATATATAATATACTTTGTTTTGCTACATATAATACAGTTTTATCTGAGGAATTACATAGGTTGACTGTTCCTTATCTGAAATACTTAGACCAGAGTGTTTCAGACTTTTGTGCTAAGATTTTGGAGTTTGGCATACTTACATTAAGACACCCTGGGTACGGCATGGAAGTTTAAATCTGAAATGCACTTAAGTTTTTCATACACCTTATAGCCCAAAGGTAATTTTATAGTTTTTTAGTGCACCTGCATTTTGACTACAATCACTCACATGAGATCAGGCGCAGAATTTTCAACCTGAGGTGTCATGTCAGTACTCAAAAAGGTTTGGATTTCGGAATATTTTTTATTTGATGCCCCACTCACCTGTGTATACATGTGTGTGTGTATTCAGATTCAACAGGGCTACCATAAAATAAAATCTGTTTTAGAGGACTGTAAAAATCAGTTATTGTGATATGATAAAGCCTTGACATTTATTTAAAAAGATAGCAATAATCCCTAAATTTATGATGTTACCATAGGAAGTAATCCTACTAGAAATCCTCACATTAAAGCACAGATTGCATCTCCCGTGTTCACTTCTGTGTTGTAAGCAGCGACTGCAACGTTCACTAAACATTTATTAAATGGATTAATAAACCTGAGAATAGACCAGGAGAGCCACGTTGATCTATAAATGTCAGGTAACTGGAAAACTGATCAGCTCCTGATTCCCAAATTACACATCAAAATTTCCACATTATCTCTAGCAACTGAAGAATAAAAGGAAGCTGTAGACTCTCTGTCAAAATTGGAAATGCCGTATCTGCTCATACCAAGGCTCTCTCTCCTGTGTTCCCTCCTTTAAGCCCGTTTCTCATTCATTCGGAGGTAACTTCATCAGTTTCTTCTCCAAGGGGAATCTTCTAGTCTTAAATGCCTCACTAGGCAAATAAATTAACATATATCCAAAGGGAAGAGAAAAAATTAAAATATGCCTTTCTATGTTATATCTATATTAGGAAATCTTTATACTCCTTTTGACAGTATGGTTTTATAGTTGTTGACTTTAGTTGTCTATATTAGAGATTCATTTGCAGCAACATCGTTAATAGCAATCTTGAATTTTCTTGAGTTTTATACACCAGGAAAAAAAAACTGTGTCAAAGCCTAATAAAACTATGACAGTAATTAACCCAAATCACACACCAGAACATTAATATAGCTATTTGGCCATGGCCATTATTACAGATGTCCTGGAAATACAATGAATTTTCCCCTTTACAATGACTAAAACATGTTATTTGTCTTATTGTCGTGCCAGTCATAAATATCTGTAGACAATTGTTTCATCCTCCTACATCATGCTACTGCAATGAAGTTCCCAGATCCATTAATAAAAAACATAGCTACTGAGCCAGGAATAGTGGTGCACACACTTGTAATCCCAGCACTCTGGGAGGTGGGGGAAGGAGGGTTCCCAAGTTCAAGCCCAACCTGGGTGACTTAGCAAGACTCTAAAAATTTAAAATATTTAAAAAGGCCTGGGATGTAGATCAGTAATGAAGGCCCTGGGTTCAATCCCCAGTACCACTTGCATGCATGCACAAACACTATTCACAACTCCAAAATGGCCTTGCCTTTTCAACTGAGATGTTTCCTTGCCTGAACTATATTGTTTAATGATAGTTTCTTTAGTATATAACTAAGACATACAGATTGCAGGAAATTAGTAAACACTGATAGGCAAACTAAAAACAACCAACCAATCTAAAATTTTACCCTATTACCTATAAATAGATACACAGTCTTACTGTTTTGGTTAATAGATGTCTAGCCCCCTTTTTTTCCCAATGTAATAATCCTAGAAGAAATAATAATTCCGGAAAAATGCAGCAACATCAGTTTTTAAAGAAATCTGCAAAGCTCTGATGTTTCTGACAACATGTTAACATACGACTTTGTAGAGGGTCAGTTCCAGCTTCCACTGGGCTAGTGGTACATGGTGGATCTTCCCCAATGAAACATTGTAGAGAACTCCGTTCCTCACCAGAAGCAAGCCTAATGAAGAAGCAGAGAAACAACCTCCCAAACACTATTTTAAGTGGCCCTTGATGCTATACAGGGGAACTTCAGTCCACATGTCTCCACTGGACACTGAACCTGCAAAACACCTTAACAGAGCCTGGTGCACATGACAGACTTCCCCGTAACTGACTGAGTGAACGACTGGAGGAATAAATGAATAAACCCAACCGAAGGACCGAGAGAAAAACAATCTCGATAACCCAGTAAAGGACTAAAAACTCTTCAGGTCAGCTGACCAGGTGGGACTGCAACTTAATTTTGGCTCTTTGAGAAGTTTTCTGGTATTTCTAGAACAGCCCGTGTACCAGAAAGTTCAAGCTATGGTGGGGCATGTGCCTTGTTTCAGAGAATCTCATATGACTGATCAGGGAGACACATACGCTACACAGCTTCATAATCAGAACCAGGTGGTGGCCTGCTCTCTGCTGATATGGCCAGAGGATAGCAGCCATGATAAACCAGTTTTACTAAGCCAGAGGTGGAACATCTTTGCTATAATTTGGGAGTCTTAGAACATACTACTAGTGCTATGATTTGGATCTTGAAAGTTCACATGCCAAAGCTCACAGGCCAAAGATATGGCCCATGGAAGTGACAAAAACTCGAAGAGGTGGGGACTTGATGAAGGACGGAGGTCACTACGTATATGCCTGGGAAAGAAGTGTAGGGCTGACTCTTTTCTGCCTGACCATGAGGCAAGCTGTTTTGCTCGGCCATAACCTCCAGGCATGACGCACGATCTTGCCTCATGCCTCCACACTGGTGCCAATTCATCACAGACTGTAATCTCTAAAGCTGTGAGCTATTTCTCTTTATAAGTTCATTATTATAAACCATTTCTCTTTATAAGTTAATTATTTTGGGTATTTTCTTACAGAGGATAGGAAGGTGACTGACACGACTGGTGATATTAAAGAGACTTTAAAGAACAGCTAATAACCAAGAAAATTTAACCATACTTCTCCTTGGCATCCATGTCAGAAAAGCCTGTAAGGTGAAGAGGTCAAAATTATCAGTTCCTCCTTTTTGCATGCCCTTCCAGAAGCACTACCTTGGCAAGAAGTCAGGGAAAGAGCTTTGCTGGTTGAACGCCTTGGGCTAGATAGACAATCTGACTTGAAACTGGCTGCAGACTTGATGTTACTTTCTCATTGCCAAGACACAATACCCAACAAACACCCACAACTTAACGGAGGAAAGGTCTATTTTGGCACACAGTTTATAGAGGTTTCAGTCCATAGTTAGCTGGCTCCAAGGAAAGGTGGTATGGTAGGGGGGCATGGCAGAGGAGAAAGAGCTTGTGGCAGGAAACAGGATGGGCCCAAGGGAAGAAGAGGGACATATTCTCTTCCAAGCCACACCCACAGTCACCCACATCTTCCCACCAGGCTTCATCTGACAACATCAGGCCCAGCTGTAAACCCATCAGTGGACTAATCCAGTATCACACACCCATGAACAAGTCACCTCCCCAAAGCCCCACCTAGGAGCACATGAGGCTTTGAGGGCAGATCCAGAAATAAACATGAATACTTGTAACCGATATGCCCGGGGACACAAATCTTTACCGCCTCTCTTGGTAAAGTATGTTTCTTAGCAGGTATGCCATCTTGGCGAATCAATGAAATACTAAAAATAAACCTGATTGATATTCTAGAAGCTGAATTACAACACTGGACAATGAGAGAGATGGCATGATGTCGACTGTGCTTTTATTTCCTTTATGATTTTATTGCAACAGGATTCTGCACCTGATGGTGAGGAGAGCGAGTAAGACAAAATACAACTCAAGTTATGAGCAACTGTTTGTTCAATGTAAGCAGCTTGATATTTGGGTCAACCTGTACAGTCACATCAAAGCTCCAAATGCTGTACAGACCACCGTGCAGCTTCTCAGCTGGTGAGGTTCCCAGCTGCCTGCTTCTGCCTTGTCTCTAGACGCCAGCGTGTCCAGATTCTCTGGTGGCGTGTGTCATCGTAATACAGACACAGATATTCTGCCACCTGGCCTGGGCTTGCTGCTTTCTTCACCATCTGTTACAAAATGACAACAGAACGAAAGGGACAGCATGCACAGGAGAAGGCACCCCAGGCTCATAATCTCTTCCTGGGAACCAAGGAGACGGGACTCACTCTACGGCGACCCTTCTAGCACTCAGACCACAGAGACTGGAAGGAGAAAGAAAGACAGGAATCAAGAAAGACAGGACCGGAATCTCAAGCATTCAACTGGACCACTCTTATTTTACTCTTTTAAAAAGAATTCTAGTCCAACCTTTGGGAAAAGAAAGAGAAACGCTACCTAGCAAGGTAACTGGTGCAGAGCTGGTGAGGACTGAGTGCACCAACAATTCCCTAAGAGTTCGTGTTAGTGGACGCACGCTCCGAGCAGTATGAAGAGCGGGCTTCTTTGCAGTCAGACAGAATCTCAGCCACAGAAAGACCGCAGCCATCAGGTGGAATGTCTAACACCCAAGAACACAAAAGGAAGAAATTCACTGAGGAGTAAGATTCACGGGGCAATGTCTTTTTTGAGGACAGAAAGTCAAGGAGCAAAGAAAAGCAAGTTACTACAAAAGATGGACAAACAGGATACGGAAAAATGGCTTGGGGGATAGCAGGGTGGGGGTACTGGGGATCAAGCCAGGACTTCACACTGAGCCATGTTCCCAGCCCCCTTTTGAGACAGTGTTCTGCTATGTTGCCCAGGCTGGGCTCAAACTTGTCATCCTCCTGCCTCAGCCTCCCAGAATGCTGTGATTACAGACATGCACCATCATGCCCAGCTTCCAGATTATTTTAGAAGCTCCCTCTCTCTACGTTTTCCCCATCTTGGTTTTAAAAATGAGGAGGTATGCTGTGCATCATGGCACACAGCTGTATGCAATCCCAGCACTCTGAGAGGCTGAGGCACTGTCTCAAATAATAAATAAACAAATAAAAAATAAAAAATTGATGATGTAGCTCAGTGTGAAAGCAAGCACTAGGTTCAATCCCCAGTACCAAAATCACTCACTCCCTCACTTAATCAATCAGTCAATCAGTCAATTAATCTACAGCAACAAGCAAATTACAAACAACAATAACCTCAGAACTTGTCAATCATACGTCTTCCATTTAGATGATGGCATGAATGCTGGAGAAATTACTGGTTGGTGGCATGTAATATGAGCAGCCTCGAAATTTCAGCTCAGTACACACCTTTGGCCTACTACCATTCCTGGCAAGAGGCACAAAGGCTACAAACAAGGACAATCAGTCCTATGTTACAGTCAGCATCCTCTCAGGCCACTCCAGGGGCAGCTCTGGAGAATGCTGATGATTTGTTCTACAGGAAAAAAAAACTTCCTATCAATAAGTATCGCACAAATTTCCACTTGCTGAGAATATCATTCTATTCTATTCCTCTGTTAATATGTGAGGGTCAGATGGTAACTGCCCATCAGGAAACTTCCATTTGAGAATGAGGGATGAGCATTCACCCTACTGCAAAACTCCCATTAGAGAAAATGACAATGAGAAAACACAAGCAAATCCTTTTTAAATGAAAAAGAAAAAAAAAAAGAAAGTCAATGAAAAATTGGAAAACTACACCCTCAACAATAACTATCAATGGCCTATCATTTCAGAAGATACACTGAATAAAAATCCTTGTTGTGCATTTGTGTATGGTGAAACGGACAATCTCAAGGGTTTGGTGGGAGAGCAAATCGGCCTTGTTTAGAAGACGGGAAATCAGAACAAAGAGTTTTTAAATAGTTCAGTATCTTGGCACAGTGCAGTCCCAGTCCTAGACAATGGCTTATAGTAGAAGAAATCAATTTGCCAGGGGTAGTTTTGGGCCAGACTAAACATCTGGATCTTATTCACAGGTAACTGCAGAGCAACTGCCACATTCTAGAAGGGGAGAATGACAGAGTCTATAACCAAAGTGAACACTTCAGATGTCCTAATAACAGTCACGGGTAAGACAGTCAGAGTTTAGACAAGGCTTCAAGCTCAAAGATCATAACTCAGTATATCCTTATGTTATTATACAATTAGTGAAGTTGAAATAAACAATTGAGACATTCTCTGGCATGACTGTGTATCCAAACAATGCAATGGAGAGTGAGAAGTATTTTTTTACATCTCAATGGCTTGTGTGGATAATTTGTAGGTTTAAATTCTATGTAACTTTTCTGAAAATCACCCTCTGAAACTAAGTCTGTTGCAGGTCATGATGTGGTAGAACCACTGACACAGTAATTGAGTGACTGCTTTACTTTTTCACAGTGATAATTTTTCAAAATAAAAGCAGAAAGAATAAACCTAATGAACTCAGAGGTACTCACTGATCTGTTTTGTGACAAATCTTCTTTCATATTTATCCTCAAACTCCTCCAGCTATATGAAGCAAATCCTCAACAGTATAAGCAAACGTCTTCACTAATATATATATAATTTCTAGAAGAAAGAATCCCCCTTGGAATGTCTTTTAATAAGTTTCCTTAGGATTTCTGAGCAACATTTTATCACTACAAATTATTGTATACAGAGGGAAACTTAAATTGAAATATGACATAAAATTTAGCTGGATGAGTAGAATGAAACCCTAAAGAATCCTGGTTCTAGTTTTTAACCATCAAAACAAAACAAAATAACAACAACAAATAAACTCAAAAGAAGGGTGTATCTGTAGCAGCATATAAACAATCCATCTGTCCACAGCTCAGTGCAAACAGTACACCATTTGAAAATGTTTTCCATCATTTATTCCATAAAGTCTTTACTATTCCATGGCTAAAATAACTAAACATTTAGCCAAACTGACTAAAAATATATGAAATGGGAACTGAGGCATCCAGATTTTGGATCACACATTCCCATGTGCCTGCCCTCCCTCCCTCCCTCCCTCCCTCCCTCCCTCTCTCTCTCTCTTTCTTTCTTCCTTCCTTCCTTTCTTCCTTCCTTCCTTCCTTCCTTCCTTCCTTCCTTCCTTCCTTCCCTCCTTCCTTCCTTTGCTTACGATCAGAAAGCAGAACAATGTCCAGGGAAACTGGTTTGCACCCAGACCCACTCTCCAATCAACACGATGCCATATCAGCGGTAAAGGGCCCCGGTCATTAGTCTGCCTGCACAGAAACTGGAAGACACAGGAGTGACGATGTAGGGGAAGGTGTTCTCTCAGTGACAACGACATTTTGAGAGGTGTAAAGCCTTCCATTCATTCATTTTAAATTTCATTTTGTTCCAGTAACAAAAGCATATGCTCTAAGGCAGAGAAAAGACTAGAACAGGAAGGGGGCAATCGAATTCCTCCCACACAGGTCACTGATGCTGAAAAGTGGGAGTAAATCCTTCTAAATTTGCACACACTTGCTCAGATGTATATACGTGCACACATACACACACCATTCTGCATCACGAGTGTGGTTATTTGTCATGCACCTTATATTATGCAAAGCATCAGGAGGGACTGAATTCAGGGATTCTAACCTGGCTCTTTCACTTATTGACTATGAGAACTACTAGCTGGAATCCAGTTACCTAATCTAAAAATGAAGTTTTAGAATGTGTAGATCTCAGTGACTTCATATATATTAAATGCTGAGATGAGTAGCTGGTAATAACTATATACGTTTGCTACTCTTGCTCGTTATGCTCACACATGGCACTAACATTTGCTCAATGATAGAATTAATTAGCAATGTGACTCATGTCACCAAAAGTCTCTGTAAAGTATAATTTTAAAAAACTTGTACTTTATTTTTTTCAAAAATAATAGCTTTATTAAAGTAAAATCTGTATGCTATACAACTTACAAATTTAAAGTACATGATTCAGTAAATTTTAGCATTTTGACAAAAGCTGTACAACCATGACCACAATGAAATTTAGGTCATTTTTCTTATCCCAAAACAAAACACGCTACCCACTGGCTATCATCTCCCAGTTTCCCTCCCCTAAATCTAGGCGAACACTGAGCTACACTCTATCCTCCTGATTTCCTGTTCTGGAAATGTATTTATTTTATTCAAAATAAACCATGCTCAGAGCAACAATAAAGACCTAAAGCATAATTATTAATGGCTACATAAAATACCCACTTCAATGGACTTCATTTAATCATTTCCAAAATGTTGGGCATTTGAGTTCTTTCCACCAATTTTCACTGTCATGATAGTAGAATCAATAATTTCACCTCCAAAACTTTTCCAGCATTGAAATTACTTCCTGAGATTACTTTTTATGCCTAGGGAAATACTTCGAGAGATTAGCAGACAGTGATGGGTGGTAAATAATTGAAAATATCAGACTGTACAGTGAGGTATGCTTATTAAACCAGAATCTGAGGTGCACAGAAAAAGATGGTTATGAAAATCCTCGATTAATTCAACTTTGGATCCTACAGTTTTACTTTGAATCCCAAATACAGACAAATCTTCCTTATATAGTCAAATCCCAGAAAAGAGCCCCAATTCAAGTGTCAATGATGAAAATTCTGAAGTGTAGGAATTTTAAAGGCAAATCAGAAAATACAACTATATGTGTGAGCAGGTGGCCATCAGAGCACTTTTGTCTCCACTCAAAATTCTGCAGTAGGATAAAAATTCATCATCTTGGATTTTGTTTTTTTCCTGACACTGAAATATGTACTTTTGTTTCTCAGACATACCACATTTCACGCGCCTATTCTTAGAATTAAAATATATCCCACGGTGTAATCCTTGAAGTTCATGGATTCAATTCAGTTCTAGCATCTATATGCATAGTTGGTCAGGAGTTACCAATCTTTGCTCTCTGACAGTATGTATTTGCTTCCTGACAATATATATAAAAATACTTACCATGTCCTCTAGAGTACTCATGGAATCTGTCCACTCACGAAACCCAAGACAACACTACAGAAAAATCAGGTTTTATGGCTGGGGATTTAGCTCAGTGGTTAGAGAGCTTGCCTAGCAAGCACAAGGCCCTGAGTTTGGTCCTCAGCACAAAAGAAAAAAAAAAAAAATCAGGTTTTGGGGAAAGCAGTAAGAATACAAGAGTAAAAGCTAAAGCTCTGTATGCTCATTCCAAGACTGTGACCTTGGACAAATCGCTTAAACTCTGATTTTTTTTCCTCCTAAATTAAGTCTACTAAGACAGATGACCATAAAAATTTTGCAACCAGAGTGGGGTATGTACAATGACTATTTGCTTATTTATCTTAAAGATAGTATAATAAAAGTAAATGCATTTGATAAATTATCAAACCCTATAGAAATATTCTTCTAGTGATTTCATTAAGTAGTTACATAACTCTCAAAAACTTAGTCCACAATCAAGATAAACTCTAGTCAGGATTAGTAATTCTCTGATCTGGCAGTTACACAAACATGGCAAAGGCTGACAGTGGTAGTCACTACTGGGACATATTATCTGTTACTTTAATGATGGAAGGGAACATCTTAGCCTTGTATAGTGCATTCAAAAACATTTCACTGAAAATACTTTGAGTTTCAAAATCCGCCTCCTTCTAAAAAGTGCTTTGTGAGTTAATGTTTGGCCATGCTTGCTACCCCACTTGAATATTTCTGAAACCACAGATAATATCTTCGCATACCTTATAATTGAAAATGAAAGACTGAAGAGGAAAATCAACATCATTTCTCTGTATTAAAAATGCATAATCCCATTTAACCCAAGTTTCAAAGTAGAAAGGGTATGGTAGAATGGACATTCCATACAACAGATCCTCAGAAAAACAAATTTCTAGTTGTAAGGTATTTTCTGATCATTAGTCTGTATTATTTATTTTGCACGTAATTTAATATTATTTTCATTATTAATACACATAATACAGCAAATTTAAGTATTGGACTGCAGGGGTTCTAGGAAGTTCTATTTTTTGAGCATAGTAGGTACAGGCGGGGAAAGAATGAGAGCAGTTTATTTCATATGACTAGATACTATCAGAAATTTGTTTTCTGAGCAGACCCCTAAGTCGTGTGTGCCATTTTCTAATTTGGGGTAGTGTAGAAGAGGGGTCCTCTTTCACTGCCACAAGAAGGTGCCTCTCAATTCACAGTCATACACCAGTAACATGAGTATGTCAGAATGCACTTACTCGTGAGTGTTAATTGATTTATATGGAAATGCTCAGACCGGGAGTCTTCTGAAGAACACTAGGTACTCTTGCGGAGCTTATTTTGGTTTTCATTTCTGGATGGGACATGGGTCAGGAGTAAAACCACCTTTGGCAGAACACTCTGAACTGCATTTAATGAGAGTCATATTCTCATTTCTCAGCTGGAAGATCGCAGGAACAAGATCTGAAGGGACTGAGAAGGCCGTCCTTTACCAAACCTATTTTATACTGTTAGGTTTTACAACCAATATCTCCTTTATCTCCTTCCTAAGCGGAAAAAAGCAATCAGCTATAAAGAGACTCTGAGCTTGCCCTTTGTTTAAATGCCTGATAACAGTAACGTCAGGCTGGGGGCTTCTTTGCATTTCTGACATGAGTTTCTAACAGTGTCGTCTTAAACCAGCCTGCGCCCCATAATTTGACTTTTAACACGGCTGATTTTTAGCTTTGTGTTTTTAAAATGAGATGGTAAACTATGTACATTTAAAAATTCTTCTGTGCTACCAATGAAATCAAAATGGAAGGTCTTTGGAACTGTAAACTGTAATAGAGTATAAAATGTGCCTGGCATCAAAGGCCACTGCAGACAGACACTATCAACTTCATTTGTTCTTTCGTTCAGATAATTACAATCAAGCTTCAGCCTGGTTATCAATCTGTCCTGAAACACTGAGAGCAGAGAGATAATATGATCCTATGAATGACATCGGTACTTCTTATATACTAGACATCTATGGGCTATTTGCAGAAATACACTAACGAAATACTCAAAAAGTTCAATCAATGAGTGTACAGGTTTTACAATATGGTTGCAAAATTACTGTTTACAATGCAAAGTGGTCAGTTGTATTTGCAGAGACGACACATGGCAGAACACACACGGACTGATCACTCTAATCCTGCTGTGTCCAGATCACTCAGATTAAAATAGGCCCATTCACTACACTCATGAGATGCTCATAAACAAGGAAAGAAATAAATACAACAGGAGAAAACATCAAATGAGAAAAGTGGCAAAAAGTGAGCTCAGAAAAATTGCCAGTATCAAAACAACAATAAGGATGTTTCAACAAACCCGATCGTGAGCAGCATTTATAAAGCCCTTGTCTGACCTGCTTTCCTACTCCAGACGTGCTATTTTCATTAGTCACCAACTTGCTTCAAATGCATGCTCCCAGAGCCTGAAACTAATTTTCTTCCTCCTACATAAGAACATAAAATTCTTACAGTCTTGGTAATAGAAAGAGATCACTTTTCCCGGGGTCCCAGCCACCACCATTTCTCCTCTTTATGACAAACGGAGGCCAGTACACCTGCCCTGCTTCTCTCCAGCTCATCCCCTCACCAGTGCTGCTGACCTGATCAGAATTCTCACCACACTGGTCTTCCTGCTGGCCAGTTCTTCAGTGGCTTCCCCAGAAGAGTCTAGCGTTGATGGGTTTTAAGGCTGTCTGGGGTCCGGCAAGGCCAGTACTCTAGCTACGGTCCTCAAGGCTTCTTTCAGGCCCGTGATCGCTCAGCTCTCCTGCCGTGGGGCAGCTGCCTCTCTACTCCCAGGGAGCTGAGAACTGACCTCACTCAGCCTCTGCTTCCTCACCCAGTTAACATGCTCAAGTCCTGTTTTCTTCTGGTAGCATTCTCTGACCCCCAAACCCATAGCCATGCTCTTGAAGCACTGAGCATCTCTTTCCTTCCCTGGATTCAAAACCAGGTTAGTCATATGTCCACTGACACCCTGATATGATTATCATCTCTTCCCCCAACAGACAGTGATGTCCACAGAGACACTACCACGTGGGTATGTCACCACCGGGGCAACTTCTGTGCCTAGCAGAGGCACACACATGACTACAAGGAGTATTCCGGTGGATGAACACGGAGAGGGCAGATTACGCCATATGTGTAAACTGGACAGGCCTAGACGGTAAGGCTCTCCTTCCACTGAGAATGTAGGACAATCCGCAGTCCCCAATACAGGCAGAACAGCCAACTACTGTCATTTATATCCAAAGAGACTTGTAAGTTCCCATTGAGGTTGCATCCTTCCCAAGCCACAAAAATCTCCTTTCAGACATCTTCCCTTAAGGCCACACAGGAGATGCAGCTCTGATACCCTCCATCATTGTCAGCTTTGCTGCAGAGCGGGGCCCCTGACACCATGACTGTCTGCTTACAACCGTGCATGGTAAGCAGCGCTCTCACTTTGCTTTATGACCCAAGCATTTTTAGATGAAGCATTTATAACAAGGATGTAATTGAAGACACGGTACTTTGCTGGGTCTCTGGCCTGGTTTTACACGTTGGCTTGACAGAAAAGCGCTGTGCAACACTTCATCACCCACGATGCCGGCGGGCGATGATGATGTCGGGCTCCGAAGATAAAGGCACGGAAGGTGGGTTATCACCCTCCCTGGCACAGCCAGCCTGTGGACAGAACTGCTCCTCGGAGGCAGGTCACAGCCTTCCTGGTCTGAGAATGTCAAACAAATGCCTCTTGACGGAACACAGCCCAACGCGAGCGCGGGTGCTTCAGGGCTTCCGGGAAACATCCACAGCAGCTGAGGGGTGCGGCCCCTTCCCGAGAGCACCCCCGAGCCTCCCCAGTCTCTCGAGACAAACGTCTCCTGGGACTGGGGCAGAAATGAATCCAGCATCGGGTCCAGATGGCCGTGGTGGGGACATGGGCACTAAGCTCTTCCGCAGATCCCACCAGATCAGTGCCTGGAACACCCCAGCACCAAGGGGCGCGCGTGCGTGCGTGCGTGCGTGCGTGCGTGTGTGTGGTACTAGGGACTGAACCCGGGTCCTTCACACTGAGCTGCATCCCCTGCCCTTTTCATTTTGAGATAGAGTCTTGCTAAATGGTCCTGGCTGGACTCAAACTCCAGATCCTCCTGCTTCAGTGTCTTAGATCAGTGGGGTTACAGGTGCTGGCACCGTGCACAGCTTCCAACATCTTTTATTAAAGCAGTGGGACTGAAGGAGATGCACAGTGATACTTGTCAAAGCCCAATTTTTTGAGTTTGGGGTGAGGTCCCATAGGCAGCTGATTAAAATCATCGCATAGCTGGGAGGTAGGCTCCAGGAAAACCCAGCACTCGTAGAACCTTAGCACCATCCAAATTTCAGGAGAAAACTGCTAGCAGGAGAAATGGTTCAGAAAGAAATTTCCTCCCAAAAGATTTTCCCTCGAAGTCCTGATTGCCTTAGGAACCAAGTACTGCCATCAGAGTACCAGTCCCAAGAGACAATCACTCTTCGTGGGTGCTGGCCCCACCTGAGGCCCACACATCTGAGAAGAAAAGTAGGCAATGGACAGAGCATTCAGAGGGTGGAGGGAGGCAGCTTGATATGAAGTCTGAGAAGAGAGCAGGAGCCTTCCAAGTACACAAGATATAGGTTTAAATCCTGCTATTTTTTTCTTTAACCAAGAAATTTATTGGTACATTTTAGATATACACAATGATCACATTCATCATAGTTAATTTGTACCTGTACCTGATATATCTTGGTTTCTTTTCCCCCTTCCCCACCTCTTCCTTCAACTCCTCTTGCCCTCCTTATTTACATTTTCCAATTTTTTTCTGTTTTTCTTTTTTTTCCCCTTTCCTTCCTTTCCCCCTTTTCCCTCCCTAGTTCTCTTCCCATTTGATTTTCTTTCTTTTTCACAATATTATACATTTTTGTCCTTATTTACACTTGTGGTTTCTCATCCCAGAGAAACAATTCAATACATATTCATGTGTGCCTGATTTATTTCACTTAAGAGTATGTTCTCAAGCTGCATCCATTTACTTATTATTCTTTTTTATGGCAGAGTAGTACTCCATTGCATTAAAAAACCACATCTTCTTTAGCCATTCATTAGTTGCTGGACATTCGGGTTATTTAAAAGATTTAGCTATTACAAATTGTGTTGCTGTGAACATGGCTGTGCATATATCACTGTGGTATGATGTTTTTAATTCTTCTGGGAAGATACCAAGAAGAGGAATAGCTGGGTCAAACGGAACCTCTAGCCATAGTTTTTATAGATGTCTGCTCTGGCAAATAATGGAATGTCTGTATTTCATGGTTTTCTCATTTGTGGAGAGAAGTTCCCACTTTACAGACCTAAGCCATCACAGGAATACTGCCCACAAATGGACTCATAGAAACATCACAGTCTGCTCCTCATCAACACCAGAAGGAGGAGGAAGGGGAGGAGTGAGCTGCCCGTCCTCCCTCACATTCCCTCCTTCCTGGTGTCAGAAGTGGAATCAACACTCAGAATGCTTAGGACCCCGCCCTTATGTACATCCCTCAGCCACAGGTCCCTCCCTAAGGCAGGGCTTCATCCACCTCAGTACTGCGTCATGCAAAGGAAAAGCAGGGGCAGCCCGTACGTCTGGAGTCACCTTCCCAGTCCCCGGTCACACTCACACTAGAGGGGTGGCCTTGCTTCCTGCCTCTAGCAGGGCACACTCTGGTGGCCAAGGCAGGACCTCGGTCATTACTCCTGCGCCCCAGTTAATGGGCTGGATGGGCCGGGTGCTGCCTTCTTGCCATCTCTGACGGGGGAGCAGGAGGACTCGCGTGTGCCCCGTGTCGCTGTCCTATTCAGTCTTCCTTTATCACAAACAACTCTCATGCCTAACTTTCTTTCCACTCAAACTAGTAGGCAGGACAGATGATTTAGCTCCCTGACATTTAGGAGATTATTACGATTTTTGATTATAAAGCAAGGTGGAGTGAGCACCAGACAATGGCACTTCCTGTCACTCGGTCACCTGAACTGTACACTATGAAATGAAAAGTGAACCCAGGTAGGGCGGAGGGGAGAGAAAGGGTCGTCAGTGACTCAGGACAGCAGAACACGCTCTCGAAGAAAACTTGAACCCCAGAGTAGGGGCTACCTCAGTGTCCAATCTTTTGGCTTGGGAGCCAAAATTATCTTGGACTCCATATAGAATAGCTAATATAGTGTACATAGGCAATAAAACTTCCTTACTTTTTAAATCTTTGTGATTATAACATTAACCATAAAAACAGCAAACAGCCATAGGCTGCAGGTTGGACAAGGGTCAAATGCCTAAGTAGGGGGGCATCTGACAGGAAGAGGTATGGATGGCAGTTAAGGGACCCCCAAGGGAGCCCTGGAGAGCCACGTCATTGTCACTGGATATGACAGGAGTTGTTAACTTGACCTGCACTTTAGAATTGTGCAAGTAGGTATTAAAAATGGTGATGTCCAGGCCACCTCCCAGATGCCTCTGGGTTCTGTGGGGGACTGATTCCAGTGCACTCCAAAGATGGAGAAGTCCACAGACATTCAAGTGCCTTCTATGAAATGGTACAGAATGTGTGGGCAACCTATGTACATCTCCCACATACTTTAAATCATCTGTACATTACTTATGGTACCTAACAAAATGCAAACACTCTTGTTATATTGTAGTATTTAGGAAAAAGTGATAAGGGAAAAAGACTACACATGCTCAGCAACCCCAGCATCAGTACTGTTTTAAACAAACCACCGTAGATAGCACATGTCAACTCCATCAGGCGAGAAGGCTTTTCTGCCACACAGTGCAGGCTAATGCCTCTTCCCTGTGCACAACTGCTGTACTTGGAAACAGATTTTTATCACTGCAGGTATGATAACCAATGCTACCGCAGACATCAGAATGGGAGCTGGCACTCAGTGATGGATTACTGTGTTCCTGCACATATTTCACTGCACCCATGTGAACCAATATAAACTTCCAAGTACCCTTCCAATATAGGCATCTTACTACTGGGCCCATTTTCCAGATAAGGACACTGAGATACAGAAAGGGTAAGTGGACCTGACTGAAGTTAACTGCTATTCACTAGCAGAACTGGGACCTCTAATTTAGCATTCTAGATGGAGTCCATTTTCTCCATCAAGCTGACTCTTAAGAAATCTCTCATTTTTGATGAGTACGTGGGTGACTGAAACTATCAACATGATAGGTTGTCTTAAGGTGTGTGTGTGAGTGTGTGTGTGTGTGTGTGTGTGTGAGAGAGAGAGAGAGAGAGAGAGAGAGAGAGAGAGAGTGTCAGTGGAGGGAGCACTTTAATAACGACCATACTTTATCCAATTCTGTGAACACTGCCCTGGACACTATATCTGGGACATCGAAGTGATTTCCCAACTTTGCAGAGGTAATGAACAAAGGCAAGAGAAAAGACATAGAAAGAAGGAGGAAGCGTACGTGGATGGGGTGGTTTCATTCATTTAAACCGGGTGAAGAGAGCCGAAACTGCCAGAGTGCAGAAAGGAACCATACTCCCACTCACATCCACACTGGGATGAACAGAACAGGCAGTAATTCACGCATCGTGGTATAGTATTTCAAAACCTCCAAAGACCACATCCTTATTGCTGCCCTTGTCCCCGACCAAACAGACACTAATAAGGAATCTTACAAAACAGGAAGTATTCCCAGCATCCACAGGGCCACATAAAAGATCCTTTTGACACTGAAAAGATCCCTTTGACGCTCCGCTCCCTACTGGAATCTGGGAATTCCTTGAGCCCAGGGGAATTCCGATGGGGCACTCTTGCATCCAGAGGCACACGCACCGTCTGCAGACACTTGGGTCTATACCAGGGTGCTGCTTGTCTCTCCTGGTCACTGGTTGCTTCAGTTTGATTACTAAGCATTTCACCAGCCCAGGTGCTGTGACTGATTACTTTAGCTCCTCTTTAAAGTAGTAAGAGAGTCGTGTACATTCTCCTTGAGGAAATTTCAATTTGGCTACCTCCTCCTGAATTACTGAGTTACAGCACTAGTAACAGCCACTTAAGACTTTGTCTTACAGCCAAGGCAATCAGAGACCTGAAGCACCCTCCACCAAAATCAAGCAGCCTGGAGGACACACTGTGTATGTGATGCACTGAAGCAGCATGCTTCTTCAGGTGTGTATCTGCTGGGCTACACTTCAGGGTATAGGAAAGTGATGGTTCAAAGTATTTGCTTTCATTTTGGCATTTCAACTCCAGTCACTGCTAATTACTACTATCAAAACTATCATTATTTTGTCAATTTTTACAAGGTGCTTCGAAGACTTCTGCACAGCGCTTTCGTGTGTATTAGCTCATGTGACATTCATGACAAATCAGTCAGGTATCAGTATTTCCATTTTATGAATAAAGGCATTGAGGGAGAGAGGGATTAAAAGAGTAAGCCAGTAAGCTGCAAGTGAATGTTAGTTTACATCTTACTTGAAATCCTGATTTCATTGTCAAAGTGGCTCCACGAATCTGGGGAAGGTTCTGGAATCATAATCTCCTCTCAGAGGGTCTTTATGAGAATGACAAGGGATGGTGTAGTTGAGTGCTTGGTGTAAATGGCGAGAATCTGATACATGAGCAGTGTTCACACATATCACCTACTATTATTTTTATTATTATTTATATTCAAAGAGAAACACACATTGAAAGTCTCTCTTCAGAGGACTTCAGATTTTACCTGCCAGATCTGTTACAGTGAAAGGAGGACACTGTTCATCTGTGGAATTCAAAATATAGAGGAACCACGATGTGTTGGGTTGGTTGCCATTAAGAAAAAGAAAGGTGAGTGGGCTATCAAGTTTAGATATAACCCTAAACACTGATTTCCTTTCTGGAAGAATTTGGGAGTTAGCTCTGTCCAAGTGAGCTGCTTGGATTTCTGGAGCATGTGGTACCAATCCTATAACTGGCTCAGTTAAAAACAAAAATAAACAAATACACAAACCTAGCAGCCTGGCAGTCACCTTTGGAGAAAGCCTTAACATAGAAATGATTCACTGAAACCTCAGATAGGATTCAAAAACATCAAGCTTCAGGAAAAATGGCATGAAGCTGCATAAAACCTCAGCAATATATGGATCAAGAAATCTCCAGTACTGAATTGACAAAGAGTCAGAATGGAGAATTATTTCAGAGAACAATAATTTAACTTCATTATAGGTGGTACAAACCAAGTACTGGTAGTATGATCTTAGGCGTGCCCCCTTACCGAAGCCATTTGTATGAACACCCAGGAGACCTCTGTCAAACCAAAGGACAGACAGTAACTGAATACTACTTAAAATGGTTTAGCAGTGTCCAGTTTATATTAAAATAAATAAGCCTTCCCACTGAAATTTTATTCACAGTATTGATGCCTTTTTAAAATGCAAAGTAAGTCCTGACTTATCTCAACTTTGGACCAACCTAAATTCCAGATAAACAAGATCTAAACTCTTTAGCTCTTCCTTTTTTGTCCATTCTTTGTTTTGTTTTGTTTTTATTGCAGGAGACTGAACCCAGGGCCTTGCATAGGCTAGGCTTGTGTTCATCACTGAACTACATCCCTCCCTTTTTTAATTGCATTATTTAGTATATGGTGACTTACAAATTTGCATACATACACACGAAAAATCATATTGCTTAGTACCTCTTCTAAGAACATACGAGCTAAGAAAAACAGAATTTGCTGTACAAATATATCCAGGCAAATCAATGCATACTATGTTTTACAGTGCCCATGAAACCCCAAACAGGGGGATTTGATGCTAATAATTTTTTCAAAAGACATCTGTACAGTTATAATAAAGAAATGATCTGAGCTCCAACTACTGTGCTTTTTACTTTGTCACATTAAGATGCTTACCCATGGCAAGTTAAAAGGCCTAAAAAATGAAATATTTCCAGTGGGGAAGTTCTCCCAATAGACTGTCTCCTAATCCTTCACAAACCACAGGAGTCGCATTTGAGAAAAATACTATGGCTGGCAAAACAGTGTTACCAAGATCAAGGTGCTACAAAAAAAGAGGGATGCTGAGAAAAGCCTATAAAGATTTTCACCAAACTGGAAATACTGTGCAAACTGGTCTATCTTAAAATATAACCAATGTGGGATACACAACACATGTGGCGGAAGTATGGATCACACTGAACTCAAGAGATAGGTAGGCTTCACCTGAAATGAGACTGAGAAATAAAAGCTCTGGGGCATTGGATGAGTTCAGACATACCATACATATTAGGATGCTGTGAAGTGGGAATAAACCCTAAGTGTAAAATCGCGAGAGAGCAAAAACTCAAATGAGCAATTCTACAGAGCAGTATTGTGGGTGGGTACATAGCAAGACGCATAGAGTTAAAGGAGACACATGATTCTGGCCATCAATGCTTACAAGGCCACGTAGTAAAAAAGATTTCAAGAATCAATAATGAAGCCCTAAAATAAGCCAGCATTAAGAGCTTTCAAATCCTGCCCTGGGAAAATCCTTTTATAAAGCTATGGGAACGGCTGAGCTGTGACTTGTGGAGGCAGATTCTCCTCCGACCCCCACAAGGGAGTTTCATTGATCTTCTTTGAGTTTTTCAAACTATTTCTTACTGATTTTCAGTTCAAAGGCATTTGCACATCCTTTTCCCTAAGTTTACTGTTTTTCTTCTAGGTGACCATTCTATCAAATTGGTGCTTGTTTGAAAACTCACTGTAGAGCCTGGGAACAAATACCCATAGAGGCCCTGTGTATTCAAGGCCACACAAGTGAACTAGGACAGTTAGAAATACAGCAGTTTTAAGTGTTTGGGGATATAAATCTCTGCACTTTAGGTTGCAATTTCAATTGTTCAAGTTTTGGTTAGCCAGGACTTCTAGACTTCTTAGACCTGAGATTCTTAACTATTCCTAAATCCCATCGCCCTACAGCAGAAGCTATATAGCCCTTGCTATGCCCCTTAGAGAGAAAAACACTCCCACGCCCTGGGCTGATGACCAGAAATCAGTTTCCCAACAGCAGCCAGCACTGCCATTTTTTTTTTTTTTTTTTGTGGTGCCGGGGATTGAACTCAGGGCCTTGTGCTTGCCAGGCAAGCACTCTAATCACTGAGCTAAATCCCCAGCCCCAGCACTGCCATTTTCGACCTGCTAATTCCGTGTTTGGAGGTGGGAAGACTCGCCGGTGCACTGCAGGATGTTTAGCAGTGTCTGTACTCTCTATCCACTAGGTGCCAGTCACACCTCTACTCCGGCTGTCACAACCAGAAATATCTCCAGACATGACTACATGGCCACCAGGGAGCAAGATCCCCTCCTCCATCCCCACCCTCCATAAGAACCACTGCCATAAAAAAGTTAATCAATGACCATCGGAATCTGCACCCCTTTCACTCTCACTATCCTTATCTAAGCGGGCCGCTCATTCAACACTTTTTATAGCCTTTTTATAAAAGGGAGGAAGCTAAAGAAAAAAGCTGTCATCAAATCCATAAAATAATTATATGTACAGAGCACAAGAGAATTTAGGATCCCCAGTTTTAATTAAGGACAAAAGAACAAGAACATAATTTTAAATTACATAAAAATAACTTGTCAGGAATCTGCGAAATTGAGAGGCCTTGCCACACTTTCAGAAACATGACAACAATGACCCGAAGATACAGAATTCTCCCTCTACCCTTTTCAAATGAAAACTCAACTTCCAAATTCAGTTCTCTATGAAAAGCACAGATCCCAGGAATACAATGTTGCTGTTGTAATGTTGGATCCAAATTTACTGGCCCATGTAATCCTGAGTAATCTATATTTTAAAAACCCCAGGACTCAGTTTCCATATCTGTGAAATATAAGTAATAATATCTTAAAGGGTCCCAGAAAAGATTAAGTAAGATACTATGCAGCAAGCTCTTTGTCATTAGGATTTTACAGAATGGAGCCTTCAATAAACATTAATTTGTTTGAATTCCACTGAGAAGCATCTTCTCAACTGGTTTATCTGGAGGAGAAGGGACGGGGCAAAAGAGTGACCGCTGCCCCCTAAATTCGAAATGTAATATGCTATATATGTGGTGTTCCCCCGAGAGATCTAATCAGCTAAAGTATTCTGCAAGATGCCACATCCAAGAAAAATAGCAACTGGCTGAAGAATCACAAAACTCAAAATTTTGGTTTAGCAGAATGTGAAGACCTGATGGACCATGCATAGTCAACCATCTAACCTTTCAGGGAAGCAGGCCTGTCCTCTGTCATCTTCAGGGAGATCAATGTAGAGTGCATAAGAATTTCTCTAAGTCCATGACACTCAGATTCTATTACGTGCATTAGAACTAATGGCTAAGACAATTCTAAACTATCACTCAATGATGTATGAAAAGAAAGTCCTCAGTAACTGTCCTTGAAATGCAGGAATTTAATTAAAACAGATTTTCACGTGGCCACATTGAAAGAACTCTGAGCCTCTTAATTATGTAATGCTTCACCAACAATTAAATAGTCCTCTGTAACAGCCACTGAAAAGAAATTTGAAATACAGACCATTTGCGGAGGGAGATGTACTGAAAACACCTGATAGGTTATAAATTCAGGGTTGTACATCCATGAATCTATTGCAAAATTGCATCTGAATATTGAGAATGACTCTGGCCTTCACATAGTGGTAAGTTCTATGAAATCAATTAGCTGTTAAAATAGTTTAATTGGAACATATGTATTTTAATTTTTGTGTGTGTGTAAAAAAAGTATTCTTAACCAAAAACATTCTGAAATTGCACTTCTAGGTAATGTAGTGAAAGAATTGAACTCATAACGGGATAAAACCAAGGATGTGGAAAATGTGAGAAGGATGATGTTCAAACAGTAGCAACTGGAAAGGAATAAATTAAGATCATCTGCGTTTACTCCAATTATCCACAAACGCAGTCTAGGAAGTTTTAAATAATCTACCACCTTCTTTAACACAAACTGATATGTTCTTAGACTTAAAAATAGTTATTGCTGTTTTCTTTCTCCCCCTCAGGGGTAGGGGTTTGGAAAATGTGCAAAATTCTGAACTCGTTCTCATTCTTGCCACCCTCCCTCTATCCCTCTCTCTCCCCCTTCCTCTCAGTCTCTCTCTGAGTAATGTTCCTGTTTCATGCTTCCATCAGAACCAGTGGAAAAAAATTGGAGCTATCTAATGGAAACAATAAGAAATTTATTCTTTATTCCAAAAAAGAAAAGAAAAACCAGAAAAGAAAGATTCCTTGGGGATGGTTTAGAAAATAAAAAGATCGATCCCCAGCAACCTCTCCCCCCAAAAAAAGAAAATAAAAAGATCAATTTAGGTCACCATGAATTAAAGGAAGGATGATTTATACTTTGGTACAGATGTTTTGCTTTGTAAGAGCATAGAAGAAAGAAGAAAAATTTGCAACTAGCAATTTCACACTCTCAAAATGAAACATCTATCATTTTGAAATTACACACAAGATATGATTCTTGTTCTTTTGATATTTTATCCACCTGACCTCACCCATCCTTACCCACCTCCCAGTGACAAGATGATGCCCACTGTGAAGAAAGAATTCAAAGGCTATTCCTTCTCAAAACATATACTTCCCAATTACTTTGAGGGTAGGATTAAATTCTGAGGATAACTCTGCAGTTTTCACAGAGCATGGCACAGAGAAGGTACTTAGTAAGTACTGCAGAATGAACAAATGATTTAGCAAATGAGCGCATGAATGAATAAAGAAGGGAGAAATTGTTATATCTTGTTCACTTAGAGAATCAAAAGAGCAAAAAGGGAAATAGGAGATATAAAGAACAGCAAGAACAAGAAAAAGCAAATCTGTATTATTTGCCTACAGATGTACTAACATACACAGACTAACCCATCAAATGGCACCAAGAGCCCAAAGAAAGGAGAAATTCAACAAAGAGGCAATAAGAAGCCAGAAAGAGAATTGGCAAAATAATCCAAAATATTTTCTTCACCTACCATCCTACTAAGTGCATTTTGGCAGAGAACTTTATAAAAACATTCTCAGACACAGATACATCCAGATAGCTTTGGCACTAAAATACTCCTTCAGGGCCTCCAAATGCACTACTACGAAGATTTTTGAAGTCCTACTGCTTTTTCACAACTACAGACATAAATATGGAGACACATCTCTTTAATAACACATTAGACCTCAGGGAGCCCCAGGTCACAGGTTCCTCAGAAAATCATGAGGTTCATACGGCTCATGGTCAATGGCCCCGACCATCTCAAGAGTCTTATGCTTCTAATACAACTACCGTATCTTTTGGGATGAAGCATAGAAAGCCAGCTAGAGCCTGCTTTCCTGAAAATGAAGCCATTCATGGTGTGGCAGAACCTGAGAGGTTTCCTTTGACTCCATCCTACTAATAGGCAGTTTCTCAAATACTCAAGGCAAGGCCTTAATATAACGGTCAGGGAAAGGTGGGTGAGTTGGATACCAAGACAAGGAGAATAAGACCCGGGTCAACAAAGCATTTATACTGTAGTATTCTCAGGCTCTATACCTCCTAGTACCGGTATCTAACACCCCTTAGTTGACAGGCTATCAGGAGATCCTATTCCAACGAAGACTGAAGAGCCTAAATGTGTTTCCATTAAGGTCAGTTAAGTATTTGTACAGTCAAGTCATAGTGTTAGCCACTTGCAAGAAAGGCAATGATAAATAAGACACAGAGATGATCTCACAGTATAAAGGCACAAGAAAGCCAGTGAAACAGCAGCTTCCATACATGATGGAACATTAAGAATCACAGGGTCAGAGGAAGGACAAATTACATCTGCCTGGGGTGGGGGAGCAGGGGATGCCAGTGTGGAAGGTGAAATGCAGGGAAGAGGCAAGGGAGGCTTCCGAGCCAGCTTCGGATGGATGAATCATCAAGAACTCCTCTTGCCTTCTCCATGTCTATAAATAATCCCAGGTGCTGCCATTTCATTTAATTACTAAGCCTCTCCAGATGGAGAAAAATAATTAAGCAGTCTGTAGCACCGACATGACAGAAAGAATGGTTTAGCAACTCATGAAGCATTTGAGTCCTGAAGTTTCCTTTCAACTATGAAATAAGGGCAGAGGCAAAAAGGGCCAAGTGACTCTACAAGAACTTAGGGAAAATCAAATGACTACAGTCCAATTGCGGGTAGAATTTAAAGACATATGAAAAAATGCTGGGACCCAGGTGAACTCAACTCTCCCAAAAGAAGCACAACTGCTCACCCGAAATGAAGAAATCTCAAGAGAGTTGAACACAGTTGTAAAAAACAAAAACAAAAACAAAAAAACCCATAGGAAAGGTAACCTATAAACAAACTAAGTGCAATCTAATTATAATTACAGTGGTACCTCAGTTCACAAAAGCTTTTGTTTGCCAACCATTTTGTTCACAAACAGATGCGTTTGGCAAAATTTAGTTTTTGTTTGGGAACTCTGCATCGCGCGATGAATGTGACCACGGCCATCTTTCCTGCACCAACTCAAACATGGCCATCTTCTCCAGAATTCAGGCACGAATTAAGTCCATGAACTGACGTGCCACCGTACTTCTTAAGTGCATAAGAAATATACCTATTGACTAGGCCTCTCAATACGGACAGTGTAATTTTATATCTTGGTGTTTGAAGCAAAGATTCACAAGTGATGCAGGCAAAAAGTCTGACAGAATGTCACATGAGAGAAGTTTTTAAATGTACATGTTCTTAAAAGAATCATGCATTCATCACTCCCAAGTCTATGGAATCAGTGAAATAAACAAAAAAATTAGGGATTCAGGAAAATGGCAACAGGATAACAACATGGACTAGACCTTCCCCTAAACTATAAATTTAAATTATAAATTTAGGGGATAATTACATGCTTCAGGAGAAATAGAGTTCACCAAACTTAGACAATGGGATACCAAAATTCTACAAGCAGCAGATTCAGATCCATTAAGATGGTTGCATGGTTAGAAGGCATTTTGGTCCCAGTAGGAAAATGTAGGCAAGTGTTACATGAACAGTCATTAAGAAACACATTGGGGAAAAAAAAAAAAAGGAAGAAAGAAAAAAAGAAACACATTGGAAGCAAGAACAAAACAAAACAAGAACCCAGTTCAGACGGTGGCAACTGAAAATTCTTGGTCTAAGAAATACAGGTGTACTTCAAAACAAAGCTGTTCTGAATATTGGATACTCTCTCCTTTATAAATTTAAAGTGGGACAATTAAGTCATTCTGTAAATTATTTTTTAAAGTAAATATTCTTCCACAAATTGCCTAATTATTCTAGTGATTCTATTTCATGTAAACTTGAGTTTTAATACTTATTTGTTTATTCAAATAACCCATGTGGAGTATTAGAATCGCAGAATATTTTAAAGGAGCACTTTAGTAACTTTCAGTATTTTATATTTTCGCAAGCCTTCAAATCAGGTTAGTAGTGTATTCATGGAGGTTCTAGTTTAAAAATAAAATAATTATTTTAATTGTGTACTCACATTAACAAAAGAAGCATTTATTCTCTTGAGTGGTTTAATGACAGATTCCTGTATTTTTTGTAAATTGTTTATTTCAAATTTCTTTATGTAAAAAAATCCTTTGAAATAAACTTCACTCTTCCTTATCCTTCTGCAGGGCTGGTAGCCCAAAGGTGACCTGTGTGAACTGGAAAACGAGAATGCTTCTTCCAGACAGGTTACTACCCCGTGCTGGGAAAGCGTAACAACAAGGCCACTCAGTGGCTGTGAAGGAAAACACCTACGGGTCTGTGGCCCAAGAAGTGACCATCTCATGTGGCTGCCATGATTCTGTCTTCATACTACCTGCCCAGGGGAGAACACCACCTTTCAATGATGAAAATGATCCTCAGCTTTGTCTACCATCAAAGATGGCAGCTGCTGTTCAAAGTTACTGAGGTCCACGCTGGAACTCAGGATCTTAAGATCATGGTGACATGAATAGATGGAAAAAAACTGCTTGGTGGCTATTTTTATAAGGGAAGGCACATGCTTTCCTAAGTAGACACCTAAATATCAGTAGATCTTGATGACTCCTACATCATGAAGACCTAGAACATAGAACCTCCCATATTTAACTGAAAAAAAAAATTATTGCGCTGTATAGGTTCAACAGATCATGCCTATGAGCCAAAAAGGAGCCACACACAGGCAACCTCAAGTCTAGGCCATGAAAAGATTCCTTGGTCCACCATCTGCCACTAAGTTTGCATCTAGTACAATGTTTTGAGCATTGGGAACTTCACTGTATCTAGTTACAGCAAAGGCAGGGAGAGTAACAATGTTACCAAAGCAACAGACACTGACTGAGGCAGACTACCTGCGCCCAGGAACAGTGAAAATGGAAGTGTAAGAAAATTATTATTGAGTATGGAGTAAATCTACATCAAGATTACTAAAATCTACACAAACGTGGCCTTGCCTGGATATGTGCTTGTTGGTCAGTCATATTTTGTCACCCTGGATAATGAACACTGTGTCAGAGTGCAGCCTCTTTCCGAGTGGAGTTTATTCATTCACCTCTTTTTAGCCATCATCACACGGGACTGTGACAGTGCAGGCCCAGTAGAGGAAACAATTACATTCATTACATTTACTGCAGCAACTAGTACCAATCCTAGCACAGACTTGGTGATAAATAGAAGATAAATATCTCTCCCATACCAAAATGTGAGATGCCCTGCTAAATTTGGAGATAGACCTCAAGATTTCTCTATTTTGGCGAGAAATATTAAACTCTCACACTTATTCCCACAGAGAGATTGAAAATACAAAGTTATCAAAATCTGGGATCTATTTCTGCATCTTCTAGCCTGTTCCATAGGTTCTCGGGTCTGTCTTCATGCCAGTACCATGCTGTTGTTATCACAGAAGCTTTATAATACAATTTCAAGTCGGGGACTGTGATGCCCCCCCCCCCGCCTTATTCCTGTTGCCCAGAATTGTTTTTGTTATTCTTGGTCTCTTCTGGTTCCAGATAAATTTCACGATTGCCTTTTCTAATTCTGTGAAGTATGTTATTGGAATTTTGATTGGAATTGCATTAAATCTGTATAGTAATTTAGGAAGTATGGCCATTTTCACTATGTTCGTTCTTCTTACCCACAAACATAGGATGTTTTTCCATTGTCTGAAATCTCTTTCAATTTCCCTTTTTAGAGTACTGTAGTTTTCAATGAAAAGATCTTTTACTTGTTTTGTTAGATAGATTCCTAAGTATTTCATTTTTTTCGATGCAATTGTGAACGGAATAACTTCAGTTATTTCTTTCTCAGTGAGTTTGTTATTAGTATATAGGAATGCTATTGACTTTTGGGTGTTAACTTTGTATCCAGATACGCAACTGAATTTAGTTATTAAATCTAGAAGTTTTTTCGTGGAATTCTTGGGATCTTCTATGTAGAGTATCATGTCATCTGCAAATAATGATAATTTAACTTCTTCCTTTCCTATCTTTATCCCTTTTATTTCTTTCTCTTGCCTGATTGTTCTTGCTAATGTTTCTAGAACTATATTGAATACTAGTGGTGATAGTGGACAGCCTTGTCTTTTAGTGTGATTTTAGTGTGAAAAAATTTTAGTGTGAAAGCTTCAAGTTTCTGACCATTTAGTGTGATGTTGGCCATTGGTTTGTCATAGATGGCTTTTATCAAATTTAGATATAGACCGTCTATTCCTAATTTCTGTAGGATTTTTATCATAAATGGGTGTTGGACTTTATCAAATGCTTTTTCTGCATCTATTGAGATGATCATGTGATTTTTGTCCTTGATATCTCATCTTCGACAAAGGAGCCAAACAGCCTCACTAGAAGAAAGACAGCCTCTTTAATAAATGGTACTGGAAAAATTGGCTTGCCACATGCCGAAAACTAAAACTAGATACATGTCTCTCATCATGTACTAAACTAAGATCGAAGTGAATCAAAGACCTAAACATAAAAACAGAAACAATAAATCTCCTGGAGAATAAAATAGGAAGAACTCTC
>PVJO010013890.1:0-50186 GCA_004026905.1 Hystrix cristata
GAACATAACAGCAAATCCCACACAAAGCTAAATGAAAAAAATGTGGCTTCATTAGGGTGTTGGACTTCTGCTTCCAACCATTTTCTTTGATGTGGTTTCGTGAAAAACATCTATATCTCCAATTATAAAAATCAATGAGAATGCTTTCCTTTTGCTGACTACATAAAACACATTTTTTTGAATGCATACCACATACTTCCACTTCTTTGCCAAAAATCTTGATACACAATTTGCCTGATTAAACACCCAGTATAAGGGCTGCCTTCTTCATTAGGTACACTGGGCACAGTGCAAGGGCCCACAAGATTTTAGGGGCCATGAAAATATTTTTAATGTCTTAAAATCAAGAGAAAAAAAGGAGGAGTTTGGGTCAAAGAAAACATTACTTATCTTTATACCGCTGCCATCATAAAATGCAAATTTTGATTATTTTGGATGGGCAAAAGAACCCCAAGGCAAAAAAGCCGCAACAGTCAACCACAGGTCTTCTGAGGCCGAATCTCCTTTGATACAACAGCACATCCCCACACCCCTCGCTCTAATCCAACCCCCCCAAACAACTTTTAATAAGGTTACTCTGCAAATGAAAAAGACTGTGAATATTCTAACTTCAAATACTGTTCAGTGCCTAAAGGGATGTTAAGTACCTTCAGTGCCAGACTTGAAAATGTGCTGGAAACGTTGCACTTAAAGCTCAGCTGCTTGTCCAGGTTCCCATCTGGATCCCGCCGCCCATAATCAGAAAGGCCTGTACGGTCGGGGGCAGCCACTTTCTGGAACACAGTGCAGGTCATCCCTGTGAAGCCGGCAGCCTTGATGACGTAAGCTTCCAGAGCAATGTTAGGTGAGTACTTTGAAAGGCAAGCAAACAAGAGTTAAAGATATATCATCCACAGAGAAGACACTATCAAAGATTTCTCCAACACAGAACCCTGCACATATAAGCCAGACCAGAAAGCTCAAATTCTTATTAAAGAAAAAATGGCATAGGTAACTGAACAGAAAAAAAGAGACCCTGGGAGGAAAAATTATCCTAAAATGAAAAGAAGACTGATGAGGAGAAAAAGAACAAGTCCTAAAGTACGGAAAGCCAAGTATAAATTAGAAGTCAACTGAAAATAATTTCAGGGCTGGGGATCTAACTCAGTGGTTATATCCCTGCCTAGCACATATGGAGCCCTGGTTCCTCACAGCACTGCAGAGAAAATAAAATAATAAAAATGATTTGAAAAGTCACTTTGTACGAAGGTTCAAGTTAAAAATGGAAGTGTCTTATTAAAAAAAAAAAAATCAAACAGACAAAAAAAATCAGTGCATCCCCTTAATGGCCACTCTACAGAAAGAAATGAAAGATAAGTATGAAGGTTTGAGGAACAGACTTGAAAGTTCAACACTTCAGGTCATATTCATTTCTCCCTTGATGGTGAAATCAAGTTAGCTCTCTGCATAGTTTCACAGATAAAAGCTTTCCACAGATGCACTCCTCAGCTGCTTTCTTTGAAAAAAGAAGCAACATGTTAGTTCAAATTGTAAAAAATAAACACTTAACTAAATTAGGTCAGAAAAAAAAATCACCTGAAGAAAATAGTATTTACCGCAGAGTTTTAAATAAATTCAAGAGTAAGCTGAACTTAGAAGACTTGCCAAAGTGTATGACCCGTCAGTACCAACAACTGCCAGGCCCACAGCCGGAGGCCCAACCAGCAACACGCCCATTCACCAGAACCTCATCAGAGCAGGAGTGAGAAGTGAGAAGCTGACAAATCTCACTTTCAAACCAACCAATATGACAGGATTTACTGTAGATTCTAAAGGACAATATGATGTCTCTCTCTCTTTTTTTGAAGGATGATTACGTATATCCCTACCATGTGGGCAAGGAAGCATTCCAAGTACTGTAGCTAGAACATGGCCTTTTAAAAAATTTAGCATGGAACTTGGTGCAAGATGCTTAAAATTCTATTAGGAAGACAAGATACAAATTAAAAATATGAGATGCAAAGTAGAACTTGGCAAGCACCATACATAGGACAGAAAAGAATTAGTGGTTTCTGAGCTTTTCAAGAGTAAACAATGCTCACATGAGCTTTTGCCTTGTAGATTACACACTATGAAGTTTTACTAAGTTGTCCATGCTAATAATTCATATTACTCTTTTTTATTGGTCAAAGACACATACAGAAAACTAACAGAAGTTCTGAGAAGTAGCAAAACTGTGGTCAACACACACAACCTCAATTAAAAGAATGAAATCTGTCATTCTATGGCATCTGTGAAGCTGTATTATCCTAACTTGTTATATAAGTGGCCACCATCTTGGTTTTACCTTCTCATTGTAGAACACAAAATATACAGTTTGATAATATATGTGGAAACATATCCACAGTTTCATATCCACTGGGATCTGGAACACTTCCCTCAGGGATAAGAGAGAGCTGCTGAAGAAGTACATGTGTAACTCCTAGAAGCTGTTCTCTATGTTGATAACGGAACCACTGAGGTTCAGAGGCAGGAAGTTCTTCCACATGAGTAATACGCAAGGTTAAAGGATAGGATTTAAATTGAGTCTCAATAAATGGCTGGGGAAGATATAAAATGCCAAGCTGGTCTCAAGGAAGGTCATGCATTCGAGCAGAAATTACCCTGAACTGTCTTATAAAAGTGTAGCCATGACAGCCCTCTATTTTCTTTATTATTTAGGAAGGTAATCCTAAACTTAATTAGGCAATAGTTACAGTAAAACATGGTATCATTAAAAAAGGGCTCAGAAATCAAAGGAAAAATGATAATCTTGCATTGTACAAAACCACAAGTAGAAATGCAGAATATTCAACATTACATGAACTCATTAAAATAATTAGGAAATGAAAAACATGGATCACAATATGATTGCTATGGGAACACACATATTTACCATATTTTCACATTTGTAGGACAAAGAACAAGGAATACACAAGGAAGTTTAGAACGATTCAATTTGGCATTAATAAAATGTAATACTATTTAATTCATTATTATGCCAATAGTCTTGGAAGTGTTGGAGCACGGCTTGATGGTCTTGTGAGAGTAAAACCTGGGGAAAGCAATCAAGCATTCTCTCAAAATATCCTTCAGGGCACAGGACAGAGTATCAACTCTGCTGGACTGTGGGAGATGCCAGCAGGGCAATACCATAGTGCTCTTCTTCTTGCGGCAGAAAGTTTCAGTGGCTTAGACAATGACAACCATTCAAGTTATGGATTAGGAAGTATATTCCAGTTACCAAAACTGATTATTACTCAGAAGCAAAATTAACTCGTAAAATGTCTTAGAAAATTTAATTCTGTATTTCAGTAACAAAAATTATCTATTCCATAATAGGGAAGAGACCTGCCTTTTTGGGCTAGAGTTGCCAGTAATGTGTATTGTTCTCAGAGGCCCAGGACAGCGTTGCACTTACTGTTGAATACACATGAGCCCCACTGGCCAGCCGGTAAGTCGCGATGCGCTGCAGACACTGCACGATTCGACTGCAGGCTTTTGCTTCCCTCTGTGCCAGCCACAGAACACGCTCATCAGCCAACATGATGTTGCTTGCGATGTCAACCATCACGTCACCTAGCTGTGGAGTGTGTGGGAGAAAAAAGAAAGATCCTTAAAGTCAAGAGAATCTGTTTGATAGACTCCAAATCCTAAAGAGATGAGAGGGGCCTTCAGTCTAAATTTTTCTGTGGAATCCCCACAGGCACTTGTTTCTTATTAAAACACCTTCAGATATGAATAGCACATTCAATTATGCTCATTTGGCAATATTTAGCTCCAAACATTATACTTAAGTAGTCACTACATCACTAGGTGAAAAGACTGCCGTACAATACCTCAAACAGAGGAAAAGAAAGGCAATTAGATTAATTAAGGAGAAAAGACAATGTCCCCTGATCCTAGAATAAAACGATCTCAACTCTTCCTCTGGAAAACCACTGTAACACTTCTTTTTGTGTAGGCATTAGCTTAAGTCAAAACCTGTTATCAATGAAAAATACATAATGTCTACTTTAATCTCTTGCCATGCTTTAAAAACAACAGGCATGTCCAACTACTGTGAGATTCCCGTTTGTGCTATATGATGTCAGACCTCCCTGCACTACAAGTAGACTCCTCCACCTTGGAGCTACTCCTTCCTTCCTTCCTTCCTCCAGACGCAATGAAATGCTTTAAGATCCAAGGTCATGAATTAAACGGACTCTAAGAGGTATTCATGTCTCCAGTACTTGTTTTACTTGTTTCATTTACTCAGTTCTTATTGGCACTCTGTACCTTAAAGATGTAAACATCTGTCACGTGATGCCAGTGAAAAGTCAATTGACTATTGCTGACTGTGATTTGTGTATTGCACCACAGAGAAACACACAGAACAGTCCAGCTAATAAGACCTACTGGTGCTGAGGGTGTTTGGCATGGAGCACATGTTCAGGAGAGGGAGAGCTGCAGTAGAGAGAACCACACGAACATTCTGGAGGCAGGAGCCAGCTGGTCCTCTCATCAAAAAGGGAGTGGCAAAGGCGTTAGGCACCGGGGCCAGGCAAGGAAGCCAGGGCTGTTTTGACAGATGTCTTCTGATCATCCCAGAAGATCCCAGCTATGATTTCCAACCCTGTTCTGCAGCCTTCTCCGCAGTCTTCTCAGGATGTCTAATGATGAAGGCTGAGGTGGTTTTGGAGTACGATCGGTCCACCCACCACAGTTCACTTTCCAGAGAAGCCTGTGGGAATCCACCAGATCCTGGTCCTGGAGGCACAGCTGAAGGACCCACGCAGGTGCACAGAGGTAAAGACTGGCCCTTGGAAGGCTTGCGCTGCTGCCTGGGTCAATTCTTCACCTCACCACACCTCCAGCCTCTTTATTTGTAAATGGCATAACAGTAGTCCTGTGTGTTCCGAATGCTGTGCAGACTAAGTTCCCTTAACAAACACAAGGCTCCTGAAACCATGCCTGCTACGTGGCAAGCACTCAAAAAATGTTGGCTCATTTGTTATGTTCTTGTTCCTTTTTTTCCCCAAGCATTTCAATCCAAAAATCGGTAAGATGTACAGCTTGAGAGGAAGTGATGAGAGGAGTTTATTTCCTCAGTTTATTTCCTCCACTGCACTGTTTAGCAGGCCCAGCTGTCCATATATAAACAGGACCACCAAAACTGGTGTTTTGTCCCCTTAACCTCCAACTCCAATCTTAATTCAATTTTTAAGAAACTGGATCCTGACTTTGTACTGCCCTTGCCACAGCGTGTCACAATCATTTCCTTATTTCATTTCCAAGGTAAACATCTGGGGACAGGGACGGCACAGTATCATCCTTTATACACTGGAATAAGACTTGATATAGAAGCCAACAGCTATCAATGTCCATTTACTTCATGCTTATCAATGTTCACTATTATTGCTCATTTATAAGGTCCACTGACTAATAATCATTAAAGGTCAACATGAGATGACACTGTCCTGAGCGGCAGTGATACAGTAGTGAAAGAAACATACAAGCAATACCTTCCAGCTTACAATCTAGTGAAGAAAATAACAAGTAGTTCCACTTTTAAGAAATGATTCAGGGGCTGGGGATTTAGCTCAGTGGTTACAGTGCTTGCCTGGCAAGCACAAGGTCCCGAGTTCGATCCCCAGCACCAAAAAAAAAAAAGTGATTCAGACTGTGACAACTGATGTTAAGGAAGCAAGCAGAATATGTGATGGTGAATAATGCAATTTAACCCAAACACACTATTTTAATGGGTCCACACATTCTTGAGAGGTATTTCTCCCAAACCTAAGACATTCACAAAATGAAATGCCAAAGAAGGAAGAACATTCCCCAGGAATGATACCACATGCCTGCGGTCCTAGCACTCCGGAGGCTGAGGCAGGAGCCTCACTTGAATCTCGGAGTTGAAGCCCACCTGGAGAACATATTAAGGCCTTATCTCAAAATTGAAATGACAAAAAAAAAAAAAAAGCCTAACATCAAGCTTTGTAGAATTTCATTCAGTTTATTTTATATGATCCACAAGAACATAAGCATTCTAGCACATTATCTTTAACTAAGAACAGGGATGGTGAGGAATTCCATTCTACAAGAAGCCTTTATTTTTAGTCATGAAAACGGGTACTGACTCCTGATTGGCCAATTACTGAAAATGTCAATCAGCCATTTATACAGAGGTTAGACTAATAAAGCCCCATTTGAAAAGGGAATTCGGAGTAGCTGGAATGACTATGTTTTTGTCCATTACTCTGATTTGTTATTTCAAGTTTTTCCATACACCTGAAACAGGTAAAAGAGGTAAAGCAGTCAAATATGCTCTATGACTGTCTGAAATTAATTCTTATTGGTGAAAAAAATAAGAGATAAAGCACGAAAAATGATCATTCTACTCTAAGGCACTACTACTAAAACACAAGACAGCGTATTCACAGATTCTTACAATGACAACTTAATTTTTTTTGCAGATTTAAACATACAGACTTTAGGAGGATGACAGGACCTGACAGACAAACTTCATCTGTCCTCCGGAGTGATGACGACTTGACCAAGAACGACAGCTGGGCCTGCTAAACAGTGCAGTGGAGGACACAACCTGGGTTGCTCATCGCGCAAAAGCTCCTCTGGCAGGGCAGATCGAACAAGAGAATGGCTAAGAACTGAGGAAAAGGATTTGCTGCCAAAATATTCCCTAGAGCAGATAATCATGAAATGCTGTATGCTTTGGGGGTCTGGTTACAGAAGTAGTTTTGAATCTGTCAAAGAAACAAAACAAAACAAAACAAAAACGAAAGGAAAAGAAAAGAAAGGAAAAGGACACAGAAGGATAGCAATGCACAAAAAGGTACACTGGATTAAAAAGGTATTCCTGAAATGTGTCACAAAAAGATAGTTAAAGGCTGCAAGTGGCATTAAAAAGCGTTGCATTTCTCTTTAGCCTCACTCCCGAAAGGCTGCTGCAGCCCCAAAAAAGGTCAGAAGGAGTCAGGCACCTGTGCTCGTACCTGTCACACCGTCCTGTGAGGACCAACCGAAAACACGTGTGAATGCACTTTATCAAAGATAAAACAGTAAAGAAACAAAAATGCCACATGAATAACAATAAAAGCAGCCAATGCCCTATGTCTTAAGAGACAGGCAATTCCATGTTCCTTTTACTATGGTTTGGAATTTTTACCAAAATCCGGTCAAAATCATCTATAAATCCAATAATGAATTTGTGATATGTTATCATACTAAAGAGACAAAATACAAACTTGGTATTTAATTTTAATGTAGTGGGCAGACAGTGTTCAATACTGAAGACCGAATATTTTATGTTGCTGGGAGTTAAATACTCCTGGTTTCAGATTTCAAGTCTGTCAAAAGCTAGATGTCTCTGAGCAAGCCCATTAGCCTCTCGGAGATCCAGTTTTCTCCTTTGTAAAATAATGAGACTAGGAGCCCTAATGAAAAATGTCCACGATGTCTCATCTCATGTAACAATTAAAAGAAACAAAACCCAGAAGACAAATATCATTTCACACACCTAGCAGGTCCGTAAGGGATGCACGCAGCTTTTAAAGGAGGCAAGTGATTCACCACTGAAGCACAGAGCAGCAAGGGATGCTTCTATCAATTCTTACAACAGTTACAGACTCCTGCACAGCTGGGGTGCCCAGGGGGGCAGCTGTGTGCGGCGGCGGCGGCGAAGTGATGTCCGCCAAACTTCACTACGATGGCAGCGGCAACAGCACACCTGGTTTTATCAATATTTGGGCTGAATTAGTCATGATTTTCTCTGAAGCACAAATTATGTACAATACTAAGACCCTAAGGTATTACAACTGCGATTACTTTTAACCACTTGCCTGTACAATTATTTAAATGCAGGATGACTAAAAATCGCATATTTTTTCCTTAATTTTTAAAAGATAATGCAACAGAAAATGTAATCTAATTTATTCGATACCAGAATCGACTGGTTGAAATGACACCTGCCCAAGTGACGCTCGGGACAGTCAGCACATAAACAAAGGTACTACCCAAGGGATACTGGAGGGAAACAGTGAAATGGTGAAGGAAAGAACCGCTCACTTTTAGAAGTCAAACTTTTCAAGGCCTCTTTCTGTCACTCTTAGCCAAAATCAGTATAAAGGACGAGGGATCCCACTGAACGCCTCCAGCAGCCAGCTGGATTAAAACTCCATATTCAACATGAGGTCTCGCTGTGCTCATCACCAGGACGGAGGGCAAAGAGTAAAGCTCCCAGCGCTACGTTGGAGGAGTAAAGAGGATGACGAAGACAAGGATGAAAATGGGAGCAGACGGGGAGGGCAAGAAGGAAGACGCAGGTAACAGAGTGCGTGGAATACTACTATGTGGATTCTCTGCTGGCTTGGAGACAGGACTTGTAGTCTAACCAAAAAATAATAGTTCTTTTTTAACTAACAGAATATAAATAATACAAAGTGGAAATAATGACTACCAAGGAAAAAGGAGACACAGACAAGTTAAAAATATGGGCCAACAGCAGAGCTGCTACAACTGGGGAAAAATTTATTCTTGACGTATTTCTAGTCAACAAACAGAATCTTACAATTATTAACACAAAGGACAACATTCCCTCAAAGCAAAGTTGCTTTTATTAAAAAAACAAAGTTCCAGGAACACATGAAGAAGACTACGGAACAGTCACAATTTAATGGGCAACATGCTAGGCCTTCACAGCAGACAGAAACACTCACCTCCGAGGGCTCCTCCAAGCTTCCCAAGGAAAGCAGTTTTGGTTTGGCTTTTTTTTTTTTTTTTTTTTTTTTTCTGATTACAGAAACACACATCTGCTTCCCTTTCTGGAAGTATGGAGGACTGAGAACTCTGGGTGGCTCTCCTGAGACAAGTGACAATGCAGAAGGACAACAGTTAACTTTGCAGCTGGGCAGGAAGGAAAGCAATGTGACAGCAGGGACCTAGGAGGGTGAACTCTGGGGACTGCAAGTGAGGTCTGACTTCCACACGAGGACAGAAGCACAGCAGGAACACCCATTACAGAGCTGACAGCCCACAGGGGAAGGCACCTCCAGCCCTTGGACCAACAAGGATAACCAGACCCGCAGAAAGGGACAGCCAGGACACGCTCCCCCCGGCATGGTGGCTCACAGGAGGACAACACGTCTTCTCGGACTATTCACAAGCACAAGACAAGCTTCACACAGCTCAGATTCTGCACACTGCTGCTGTCTGGAAAGCTTCAAACTAAGGATTTATCTCTAAATGAGCTCCTACCTTGGTACTGCCCCTGGCCATTTGGCAGAAGCAAACAAATCACACTTAATGATATGTTAGACTGCTCTCATTAATGCCTCCCATCACCAACATGTTTCACACTGTTCTGGAGGTTCTCAGCAATGCATAACCAGAACAAAAAATGGACTGTTTCACATAGAAATAGGTAAGCTAATTATTGTTTGTTGATGTACTGTCTAGAAAATTGTAGCTTACAAACTGCAAAATGGTATGAAGAAATTCAGTAAGGTAATCAGACACAAAGTTCACAGTTTCAAGAAACCATAACTAAGGAAAATAGAATAGGATGATACTAAGAACCTATAGCTAATTCTCATGATATAGCAGCAATTTTTAAAGTTCTTTTTATCTTAGAAAAACTGTGAATGAAATATGACTTCTAGAATTCGCTTTTAAATGCTCCAGCATTAAAAGAGGAAGGAAGGGAGGGAGAGAAAAAAGGAAGAAGGGAGAAAAGAAGTAAATGCTCTTGACAGACAAAACAAGATTGGTGAACACTAAAAATTGTTTAAGTTAAGTGACAGTTAACATAAATAACATTCTAGGACAGTTTTGAGATTTTTCCAATGAAAAAGTTCTCCAAAAGTTAAACCCAAAGAAAAAAATTTTAAATAAGTAAAATAAGGATAGAAAAGGAAGATGTTAAAGCAAGGAATGGCTCTCCATGCCTAAGACACACTGGTCGGGGTCACCTGAGGAATTTAGAAACGCAAATTCTCAGAGCCCATCTCAGAACTAACCCTTCACGTGATTCCAACTGAGCTCAATTTGAGAAATAAGTCCTACGAAGGTCACAAACCCAGACACTGGGTCTTAGAAAAGCCCAGTAATATAGAAATGCCTGGCAGGTAAGATCAAAGAAAAAAAAAAATTTCACACTGAAAATAAAGCAGAATCTGTCAAAACAGAAGCGATTCCTTTAAAAATGAATAAATGAAAAAACTATAAATTTTAAAAAATCTGTCCATAAAAATGTACAAAATGAATTTAGTAGTAAACTAGCCTAGGGTATCTGCATGTCTCATATTTAACATGAGAGCACAATAAAAGCATCATAAAGCATAACCAAATGTGTTCTTTATGTACTTTCTCATCTTCTGAAATGGTTATATATTGGTTGCACAAGAAAAACACTATAGTAAATAGGGAACAGACACTTGAATTGCCTGACACACAACCTCTGGCTGTTTTTAAAAGACCACTAAATACATCACTTTGATCGCTTTTAGTATGCATTCTTAGAAAGTAGGGGTACTGATTAAATTCGATCACAGTTTAAAAAGCAGGTACCTCACAATATTTTAGTTATGAAATTACCTGTAGGAGAATTAATTTTGGACATAATACAAAAATCAATTTAATTAATGATGTGTCTACCTAAGCTATATGAATTTTAGGATATCTTAGCATAATTTTATGCCGTGTTAATTAACCTAAAATGAAGCTCTTAAACATCATCATTTATTTTTACCATCCTAATAAACAGTGAAAGCTACAGCCTGCAGTTTAAGATCCCAAAGAACTGCACAGGATGTCAATCAGCACATCAAAGATAATACTACATTTATACCCCCATGATTCAGTATTTTCCCTCTTTTTTTATTTGTACTTGATAAGTTGTCACTTGTTTCCAAAGACAAAAATTAACTTTATGACTATGCTAACCAAAGGGAGAGCGATTTTCTTCCTATTAAAGTTCTAGTAAAGCACTCATGACTTTTCTGTTTTGGTTTGTTTGTTTTGAGACGGGTTTGTGCTACGTAGTTCAGGCAGCTCAGGCTGGACTCAAACTCACAGCGATCTTCTGCCTCAGCATCCTGAGTGCTAGGATCACAGTCATGTACTACCATGCCAGCAATCACAACCTTTTAAAATAACTGCTTTCTTCAATTCTGAGATCACAAGAATGTTAATTTCATAACTCTATAAAATCTGACCCAAGGGCTGCAACTATTTTGCACCCGAATTTCCTCACTTGTGCATATAAACCCTGCAGGGTAAAGGGGGCCAGTGTCATCTTCATTTTAAAAATAACAAAGAGCACATGGTTACTAAATAACTCATGAAACCAAATCTACTTCCAGTTCCATAGGATGCTTCCACCTAAGAACATACCAAAGTGGCAGACAGGTTATTCCACATACTAAGGAAGCAATAACTTTGAACATTTGGGCACCACATTCCTCTTTCAAAGTGAGAAGCAAGCAAGAGCCTCTCACATCAAACACAGCGGCAAAGGAAGAAAAATGTATTATAATTTGGCAGAATCTTTTTCAAGGCTAATATTCCAAATGCCATTGCAATTATTCTGGTAAGTCAAAATATTCCGCTTCCAGAAACTACTAATCCTGTGGGCAGCTAACCTGTGATTAGAAGCAATGATGAGAAGCGACAGTATCAGAGTCAGAATCCAAACCGCCTCTCCAAGAGCTAAGGAAACTTACCATAGGAAAGTGGCTGTGGCCTAGAGTGCGATCGGGTAGCAGGACAATTCACTAGAAAATCGTGGTCTAATGGTCTGCAAAGTTCAATAGCAAAGCTGCAGTGTTCTCTCACCATCCAGTAGAAAGTCTGTGCCTCAGTCCCACCAAATCCACATTATCTCCTTTGCTCCCTTTAATAACTACACCCCAAGATGCCTAATGTAGTAGGGTTGTGGTTCCAAAACTTACCACCAAAATACAAGACAGTAATAGATACTCTACCAAAACATTTTTAAAATCCTCTGGTCAAATGATTTAAGGATACAAGGGATATTAATACTTTTTTAGCAGTCTGAAAGGGTCTGAGATATCTTACATAAAGAAATACATAGACTTTGTTTAGCCGGTTGCCCAAAGCTATGGAAGAGAGGGCAACTCTGTACTAAATTAACAGTGAACATGAAACTATAGAAAACACTTGTAGATGGAGTCAGCGAAGGCTCTTAAGATCTGTTTTTCAGTGCTGCCTTCACCTAACTGTCTACCACTGATGAATCACTTCATTTTCATTGGGCCTCAGTTTATGACTTTGACCTAGGTTCCTCCTACCTCTAAAATTCATTTTGGTGTGATTATGTCATTTTGTCTTTAAAATCTTTTATTTGCTGCTCATTCATTCTGAAATTTGTTTCTTCCCCTAATGGATACCATGTTGACAAGCATATCATAGTCTCAATATGGCTCTTTTAAAATACATCCCTTTCCAAAGTCATTAAATTTTTTTAATGTTTAACTGATATATACTAACATAAATTATACATATTTATGGAGTATCATGATGTTTCACTACGTGCATTCATGGCATGATGCTCAAACCAGGATAAACATATCTATTGCCTTCAACAATTAACATTTCATTAAATTTTTACAACTTGTATATTCCAATCATTTGGAACTTCAAAACAGTTCCTGAACGACCTCTCATTTCCCCAGCAGATTACAGAAGTAATTATGCAATTTGCGAGAAGATGTGAGTGACTAAAACTCATATTAAGAAGGATGAACACGTGGCTGTGCACAGAAGAGAAATGCCAGGGGCCGAAATCAGTAGCCTTGGCTAACCCAGGTGGACGCAGAAGGCTGCTTCCTTACGCTCCTTCTCTCTACTGTTTTATGGATCCTTATGCCGTTCAAGAACTGTAAGTCACCTCTCTTCCCAACAACTCAAAGGTCACTATAACAACTTGAGCATAACTTTCTCAATGATGATTTCAGAAACTGAAAAGCATATGTAGCTCAAATATGGGAAGCATAAACCAGCTTTAAAAATACAGATTTGACTCTATCCTACTAACATTTGTTGACACTACATACTACAAATCTGAAGTTAGGGAAATACCTCTTTTGATTTTTCCTCTTTGGTAAATCTTCCAAATTTTTCTATCATTTCAGCCACAAACAGAACATCCATTTTGTCAGAGAAATTGGCCGCTTCCACGGTGTAAGCCAGTAACTGCCGAGCTGTTGCCACAGCGTTTGTAAGGTTGAGGGGCATCTGCATGAAAAATCAAAAGGAAGCGGTTTGAAAAATGGCTATAACAATTTCAACCCTTTAACTCTGCATTTCCAAACAAAGTAATGAACAGAAACTGTTATTTACTCATCATACTCTTAAAATGCTTTTTCAAAGCTGAGAAAACCGGAATTTTAAGAGAAACGATCCTGAGGCAAATTTTTGTCAAAACCTGTAATGAAATATAATGATACCAAAAAACATACCCAATAAGCATGCTGCATCATCTCCTCTACTCTGCTAAACCCAATTCTAGACACAGGCCCCTCCCACTTGCTCAGGAAAGCCTTTCCCCAGGACTCCAGCTGGGAGTGATCAATACCTCCCCTGGAGTGTGAACTGCTTATTTAGTATTTATCTTTATTGCCATGCACTGCCAGCAATACTTTACATTTGCTTATTTACTGATTTAAACACTAACTTAGCACCAACCACTACAAAAAGGGTAAACTAGTGCTAAGGAGCAAAGAAAATGAGTAACACTGAAGCTACCTCCCAGGTGTTCACTGTCTGGTAAAGTTTAAAGAAGATGAACAGAAGCACAGATACTAAGAGACCCATGAGTCACACAAGTACTGGAAGGGCTCACTTTTAACAAATGGAATATAAAAGGAATACAAGACGTGGCTTTCCTCATGGACTAGAAGAATGGCTGGGATTTTGTCTGGTGGATGCAGATGACAAAGGTATTCAAATGAGGCATAAAATCAGGCAGTAACTGGAAAGGAAGAGGGACATAATACAGGGCCTGATCCAAAAGACAGATAAATCAGTTGAAGTATTTACACACCACAGTCTTACTCTGCCTCATATTAAAAAAAAAAAAAAAATGAATACCATGTTTATTAAAAACTTAAAACAAATTTCTAGTTACCTGATTAAACATATAAAGAACTCTAGTGACATCATTTGCATACTGGCAGCGAGAATAATCATCATCTGCCCAAAAGCCACCTCGGTCACATCTACGCCAAGCCTTTCTTTCATCCTGTGGGTTCCCGGGATAGATCCCGCTGCCGTGCGTGTTCCGGGTACACTGCAGATACGCAGTAATGCCCGCCAACGTTCTAGGCCACCTACAGGGGTGAAGACAAAATTACGTAAGAAAACCTAGAATGACTGGGTTAAATCAAGTATGGCATCAGTGGAGGAAAAACCAAGGATTTAGGGTACATTGTACATAATCACAGAGAAAAATCAAGAAAAAAAAAGGTCATTGAAGAATAAAGACCAATTTTTTTTTTAAGTTGACATGGTAGACCTGTAAGTCTACCAGCTGAGTATATTTCAATACCATGACATAATAACGCATTTTTAAAATTCTAAAGCTTTCTAAATAGCACCATGAAGAGACAGGGAAAGTGCACTGTACTCAGTAACATAAAAAATAAAATTGAGTCATTTGTAGGAAAATGGGTGTATCTTGAGACCACAGTGCTAAGGAAAATGTATCAGATACAGAAAGTTAAATATTGCATTGTTTCTTATATGAGAAACTCAAAGCATAGTAATGTAAAGAGAAAAATAAAAGGCAGGTGACACAAACAAGAGGGATAGGTAGAGATCTGTGGAGATGGGAAGGGAGTCTGGAGATGGGGTAAGATGAGAGGATGAAAAGGGGAAGGAGAAATAAAAAGGATCACGACAAGATATATATATAGGTACCAGTTCCCCAGGATGAATGCCTTTATTATGTATTGCAAACACATACTAATAAAAAAAGATTTATAAAAACAAAATTGGTGCAACAGATGGTCTTGTGTTTTTGCTTAATAATTACTGGTATACTGTTGGCTTATAAAACCATGAGGCATCTAAGGGAAGACTTTTCCCCAATATGAACAGATGGCCATCTGCAGAAGTAAGGGTGATACACGTGTAGAAAAAAGGTACCACAGCAGGTCTAAGACTGCTATCCTTACAAGGTCCTGCTTTCAAACCTGGCTCTTCAGGGGTTACTTGGGAACTTGAAGAGTATTCTGGTATTCTCAGAAACAGTTAACTGGTAAAGGGACTTGGATCTGCTTCACAAGGACAAGCAATATGGCTTATGCTCAACACTACTTCGCTCCTGAAAAACTGGAATTTTGATGTGTGCTAAGGGAAGGGGGTTACATGATCAGCCCCCAGCAAAAGCTTCGGGTGGCAAGTCTCCAGAGGGCTTCCCTTGGCAGAAACACTGCACAAAGCGTGCCATTTTTTTAATGCTGCTGGTAGAATAGGCTCTCTATGACCCTTTCTGGCATAAAGAAGCCTAATCCTGAATTCTTCTAGAGCCTACCTATGTCTTTTTCCCATATGATACAGCTAAATATCATAACACATTGGTATTTATTTTAGCTCAAAGTACAACACTACTTGGAGTTCTACGAGTCCTCCTAACAAATTTCTGGACATGGACATGGTCTTGAAGACGTCCAACACAGCACACAGCAACATTTACCAGGAAGTAGCTCCTCACTATACCAAAGACTACAGAAACCTCCTCACTATACATATGGTATCACCCTCTGGGACTAAGATAAAGCTTTTATTTGAGCTCTATTTCTCAAAAAGTGAGAATGAAATAAGGCATATTTCAATACAAGTTATGGCTGATACATAACATGGGAACCACTAAATTATAGTGTCATCACATCAAAATAGAGTTCATTATCAAAACTATATAAATAGATCAAGCAACACAACTAAATCTTATTGATGCAGTGGGAGTTTAATTGTATAATATTTAAGGAGTGCCAAAAGATAAATAATTCATTAATCAGTTACATATTTAGATTTTTCTTCTTTTTAAAAACATAAAACACTCAAAACCTGTGTAAACCAGAAAGTCCACCATAAACAAAAACCCATCATGTTATGATTATTTAATAGAAGATACTGAATATAACAAAATTAATACTCACATCAAGAATAGTATTTTTTTAGTTTTTTTTAAAAAGAACAAAAAGGCATAAAGATATAGGGGAATTAATGATGTTATTATTGCTGCTTCTCCTTGGATTGGAAAGATTAATACCAAAAGGTTTTCTTACTCTTAAAACATGGGGGTCATCGCACAGAAATGGCAATAGAACCCACCAGAGATGATGCAAACTCAGCATTAAATAATCTTCACACTGCCTAAAAGAGCACTGTGTTCCCTTTTGTTTATATTAACTGTAAACTCATTATTAAAATCTGTGAACAGAAAGAATATCAAGGTAATAACATACCAAAATCTGTGTTAAGAAACAGTGAAAGAAAAGTGAGTCTGAGGTAAAAGTTGTTACTTCTCACAAGTTCTAAATTTTCCACTGGAAAAAAAATTAACTCATTTGTTTACCTTAATCTACTGTAATGCCAACAAATCCCCCTGGGATTCTAATGCTTCACCAAGTTTCAAGTTACCCAATGGTTTTCACTTCCCGAAGTCCTTCTCACTTAATTGCCAGAAGAACAGAAGAAAATTAACTAAGCATATCTCCTAATTATGTCACAACTGCCAACAATTAAATAACTTAGCAACAGAAAACCTTTCAGAGTTCATTCATGAAAGAATCTTTGGAAAAAAACAAGACAGTACCATTAGCCTGTTTGAATTTTACACTATTTTCACCAAAATGTTTCCCTAAAGTAGTAGTTTTTAACTTATATAACAAGAATGATTTTACTTTCTAGAGACTCTTACACCAAGAGGTCTGAAGTAAAGTTCAGGCAGTTTTTTAATCTCCACAAATGATTCTGAAAGTATTATTCTAAAGGATAGACTTTAGACAGACATATAAGGATATATGTTCTTTTTTCTCAAATTTTGTTACTGAGGATGGGAGTCCAGTTAAGTGCCTCTGAGAATAAAAAGAGTTTGGACAAATCCGACTTTTCCAGTACTTTTCATATCACTGACCTGAAATCGCCTTTATTGTTTACCACTCTCTCTGGAGGACAGTACTGAGCAGAGCTTTCTAATACCACAATATCGACAGTTCTAGTATTGTTCCCACGTTTGGTCTGGACATGACAGCCCCAGTTTCCAGTAGATCCAGCCTGAATATTAGAAATGGTTAGGGCACTGCATAAAAAAAGATTTTAAAAAGAGAAAAGATGATTAGGCAAAAAGGGAGACTACAGGTTTTCAATAATTCATTTAGCAAGTATGTCTGAATGTTCATCATGAGCTAAGTGCTTGCTAGATAAAAGGAATTAAAAGACAGTGACCGCCCTCCTTCCCTTTTAAGTCTTTCAGTGGCAAGTCAAAACAAGCAAGGAAAGGAATCCTTAAAAGAGGATGAGAGCAATGAGAGGAATCCGAATAAAGTACAATTATATACAAATGGGTGAGGCTTCTCCTTCCAGCAAGAAAAGAACAGAGCACGGTAGGGACAGAAGTGGCCAGTCCAAAGGTGAAGTCTCTCACCACTTGCTGTAGCAAAGCTGGGAGAAGTTTCCAAGTCACCGCTGCCTTTTCAAAGACTCTGAGCAAAATATTCAAGCATTAGAAAGGATGGCACTATTTTGAATTACATAACTGAGATAACATTTAAGGTGAAATGGTTTCTGGGAAAGGGAAACAACCTGTTAAATCTCTAAAAGATTTAGTAATGAGCAACTAATGCTTTCATAAAGGAAATTCCCATATAAAGGTGTATTTCCATTTATAAAACAGCTGTATTTCTAAATAGCTCTCAGTAAATCCAATTTTCAAGATGAAATCATAATTCTCTAATATAAAACCTACTAAACAGCAAGTTAGAACCTTCAATTAACCTTTGTTCCCCCACAAGACCCACTATGCTTTGCAGTTATGTGGACACAAATGATAAGAAATAATTAGACATCAAGCATGCATCATTTTAATTAACTTATATAATTATGTCTTAAAGTTAATACTCATTTGGTTTCCTAAATCATTGATGACTGCACCAAATATTCTAATAAAGACTCTGAGGCTCTGCTATATTCTGAATCACTGAAGAAAATACTTACTATCTTTATAAGTTAGAAAACTAAGTCAATAACTATTATAATAAATATTTTCAAGATCAAAGAACAAAAAGAATTAGATACTAATTTAAATAACCAGAAAGTTTACAAACATTCTACTGTGGCTTCAGAATGAAAGAAGAAGGAAAACTATTTGGTTGTAATGAATTAGGAAATGGATGAAAATTTTGCCAGTGAAAATCATTCATTAACCCAAAAGTTCCCAAGCTTTCTCAGCTCCAAGCTTTCAGTGACTAGGTAACTGTTTTATGGGTCACCTAATCCCCAAAAGTATCCATGGTGTTTCCAATTACTAAATTAAACCTCAAAACTGTGCATCTCTGTCTCAATAACTGAGCCATGTGAAAACATAATACATAAACTTGAAATAAAAATTTATTTTAAAATAATAAACTTCGTTTTCTATATAACCATGGCTTCTTAATGGGATGTGAGTGTCCGTCTGGAACACCAAAAATAATCAAACCTCAGATTCGGATCAGACAATGATAGTCATTCTTCTTCCACAATGATTTTCACATGGCAATCACTTTCAACCACAGGAATTACCAAAGGCCACATCCCAAAATACGGCACCATCAAACGGGACGCAGCCTGGTGACACTGCACACTGCGGAGTACAAGGTGCACGGTGTCTAACCAATGTCAAGGCTGGCGCACACTCCTCAAACAGCCAGAATCTTAAGATCTCCTACGCAGCCCTTGTGTGGATTAAGTGTGCCATCCCAGGGCATGTGAGCACCCGCCTTGGTAACTGGAGCCCTCACACATGTTGCAAACTTCTGTGGGTAACTTTTAGCAATACTTCCAACATCTAAAAGCAATCACTGTAATAAAATTTCCAGGAATCCTGCAGGCAGCAGATCTGAAGATTTAAGGAGATTCTGGGGAAAAAGAAGAAGCTTCAGTTTCATCTTCTAAAAAAACTACAACTACTGACGCTTACTGATTAGAAAGATTAAAGACATGAGGAGACCAATAAGGAATCAGTAAGTATTGCACATTACTCAATTCAATAACAACACATTTCCTTCTCCTATAACTTCTGTATCATTCTGGGACTAACTTTGGGTAAAGCATTTCTCAGTCTTTATATGAAGGATTTCACTTTAGTCAAATGTTTCTACCAACAAATATGTTAACCTACACTGCTACCCTTCAAACTAATTTTTGTACTACTATAAAGAATCACATTAATCATGACCTGGAAAAAAAGATTTATAAAGTAAATTGACTTACTTTGTAATTACACAGCTTATTTTCATTTAAAAATAATTAGGGCTGTTTTATTTAGAAAAAGGTTTAGTCTATTTTTAAAGATTTATTTTGCATTCTCTCAATATATAATAGTGTACTATTTGTTGAGTTTTGACATATGTACATGCCTATAAAATTATCACCACAGTAAAAATAGTTTAATAATGAATACAGCATTTCTAACACTTAATTTTATCCTGTAATAAGGGAATTCTGCTCCTGCAAATGGTTGAGTAGCTCAGAGTAGCCGCCCTTTTGCAGTCAGCAACTCTGAGGAGTGACCAAAAGCAGACAAACACCACAGAGGAACTGATGTGAGGAAGAAGAGATGAGCACTTGGAGTAACCGGGAAGACCCATTCAAACAGAAAACCACAATCCTACTGGCTTGAAAAATCAGAGCACAGAGGCAGGAAGGAGCCAGTGAGAAATCCAAATCTGTATGCATAAAATCCACCCAGATCTCTTCCTGACCGCCGAACTACACACATGCACATGCACACAAACACGCACACACGCACACACACAGGAGTAGGCCAGGCATGGAGATCTCTGCTGCCACCAACTGGAGTCAGTTTTGCCAAGCTAACTGCCTGATCGAGTAAAAATCAGTGGTCCTCAGGAGAATGCCATCTAGAGTTAAGAGTCAGCATATTTTTTCTTCAAAGGTCAGACAGTAAGTATACATTTTAGATTTTGCTGGCCAAACAGAAACATCAAGGATATTACAGTATTGTACAGGATATACTGCAACCTTACTAGATAAACAATATTTTTACAAATAAGAAAATATAAACCATGTTCTAAAGAAAAATAGTAGTATTGACCATAAGAGGATCCAGATGTTGGAATTAGTGGGCAAAGATTCAAAAGTATTTATTAGAATGAATGAATGTTAGCAGATATAAAAATGCTTCTAACAGACAGGAAGTCTCAGGAAAAATGTTATAAAATAATCTAAGAAGTACCTAGACTTAAATTTCAACTCAGAGAAATTTTAGCTTCCTAGCAATTCTTTTCACAGCATCTCTGTTCTGCCAATTTAAAAACTACAGTTCTAACCTAACAGAAATCAGGTCAAGATCTAAGTAGGTAGGTAGGTCAATTTGTCACAAAGAAGAAAGGGAGGGAGAGAAGGAGGGAAGAAATTCAAAGTCTGTAAGTAAAGGATTTACCAAAATAAAGTAAGTGGTATGTGATAGCATCATACATATTTTAAGCCTATTTTGTATACTTCATAAAGTTCATTCAAATTAACCATTTTGGTGCTCACACCAATCAGGATTAAACATTCAGATGTCGCTTTCTTTTATATTCGTAGGTAGGGAGAATTATCTTAAAATGTAATATTAATATAAAACTAAACAGCAAAAATCAGGTAATTCCCAGAAGTAAAAACAGGGGTGGGTGAATGGAAGGGAGGGGAGGGAAGGGGGGAAGAGGGGGGAAAACCAAGATGTATCATGTACGGGTACAAAATAACCATGTTGATTATGATCATTATGTATACAATGTACCAACGCATGTTCTTGGTAAAAAAACAAAACAAACAAACAAACAAAAAACAAGAGCTTGGCACCAGGAAATAATTTAGAAATTAAATACATGACTGCATTTCTAAATGCAAGAAGATAAAATATTAATCCTAATTCCAACTAAATACTACTCCAAAAGGATAAATAAAACCCAGAGACAATTCTTCATCTAAAAAAAATTTACCTGGCAATCAACGAGCAGTTGTGAATCATGTTCTTCTCCACAAAGATACCTTGGGATTCATCAGTCTCAACTATCCGCCCATCTTGGTACCACACAACCTGCATGTCCTGATCGATGTAGGAAGCCATGCACTGGAAAGGCAGGCTGTCCCCTTCAAACACGACCTGGCGGTGAGACGGAGTCATGTAGAAGGACGGCAGCTCAAGGGGGGGATCTGGAGACAGTAAAACAAAGACATGAGCAGACACATTTTCACACACTGTCACTTAAAAATTATATGAATTCTATGTAAAATCATAAAAACAGAACAGCAAATACTCCTCAGTAACGAACACTCCAATGTCAATACAAACAAAGCTGTCCCTGGGTGACACGGGACTATGGCTTGGGTAGAGCCCTCAGCGCTCGGGTTGGAGCTTGGTCCCCAGTGAGGCGGCATGGAAGGTGAGAACTCCAAGAGCGGGTTGGAGGAAAGCCTCAGGTTCGCGAGGGGCCCTGTCCTCAGACTGCAAGCTGCTCTCCTGGACTTTGCTGTCGTGACAACCTGAGACTGACACCCAAATTGCCCTGTGGCTGCCAGTCTTGCTTGACTCCTGTTCCCACCCGTGTGCCCACCATGAGGCCATAAACCACAAGGCTTTTACCAGAAGCCAAACCAAGAGGGCAACTTGATCTTGAACTTCCAGCCTCTAAAACTGTAAGTTAAAAATACATATTTTTGTTATAAATGACTCAGCTTCAGGTATTTTGTTACAGTAAGGAAAACCAGACTAATGCATTAGTAATGGATAAAAACGAAATACAAAATTAAGTAAAATTAAACTGAAACCATTTCATATTCAGTTCTGGTAGTATTTAGAGTTCTTCCTTTTGGGTGGTACCATTAACACTATCAAATGATCACAGAAGTAAACCAAAAGAACAAGTTGTGTAACAGTACTTAAATCTAGAAAATGGAACCAGAGATAAATGCTGACATTTACCATTTTAAAACACATTTTGGAAAATAAATTACAGACCTTTGATTAAAACGCTAGTTTCTGGTTGTTAAGGTAATACATACACACTGCAGAAAATTTAGAACATTAAAAAAAAGGGGGGGAAATACTTTTAAAAAATCTCATGTTTTATAATCACTTAGTGAAAGATGATATATTCCCTTCCAGTCAGAGCAACAAGAAGCAAAGATTTTAAATATATATATGCAGAAATGTACAGCTAGCTCAATAAAAGCCTTTAAATTATTTAGTTCATTTGTATAATGCAACAATTCTATTTTTAAATGTACTGTATCTTAAAGAATAGTAAACACGCAAAAATATACAGAAAGAAATTAATCACTCCATTATTTACAGAGTGAGAATTTATTAACAAGCTAAATATGCAGTAATAAGTCATTAAATTATGGCTACAACTATACAATGCATCATTATGCATGTACTTTATGATAAGGAAATAAGTTTACACAATTGCACCTTTTAAAAAGTTACTAAAGACCATAGAATACGACGATATTTTTGTCAGACTAGAAGAAAAGGTACAGGCTGGGCGTGGCAGCACATGCTTATAATTCCAGCGCTCAGGAAGCTGAGGCAGGAGGATCATTGCTGAGACTTCAAGGCCAGCCTGGGTTATATAGTGAGTTTGAGGCCAGCATGGGCTACATACACAAGGAGATCCTGCCTGAAAAAACAAATAAAACAAAACAAAAGTACAAAAGACAACATCAAGGATCAAGGTCAGCACTAGCTGTTTGTGAGTGATAAGAATATATACGTGGACTTTGTTTCTTTTAATTTTGTATTTCCCTTCATAAATCATAACTTTTATTCAGTGAACATATTTGTGAAATAATAATAATGAAGAAAAAAAGAGGTAAAGGATTACTTATTTCCAAACACAAATACTAGACTGAAACTTTCTCTGTTACTTTACAGATTACATTTAGTTTACAGGGTGTGTTTTGTTTTGCTTTTTTACCTAACACATGGTAAATGTGCTATTTCTCTCATGTCTTCAGATATTCTTCAAAATCATTTTTATTTTCAATAACTGCCTATTACTTCATTGAATGGATGTATCAAAAGTAATAAGAACATTCCTCTATTTTTGAGAATTTAGGATATGCTTACACATAATGTCTCGACCATTTACATACACATGTCATCATTTTCAAAGAAATAACTCCAAGACACTGAGTTACTGGATCTAATTGTATCAGTCTTTAACAACCCTGACACACACAGCTGAACTATACTTCAAAAAAACTCTATCATGGAGGTGGAAGTGTAGCTCACTGGGAGAGCACTTGCCTAGCACACGCTGGGGCCCTCAGTTTGATTCCTAGGACTGTAAAAACAAAACAAACAAAAAAGAAAAAATATTACATCAACTCACAATTCCATCAACAAATAATGTGTATCTTGAAATTTTATTACCATGAACAAATTCCTGACTTTTTCCAACTGATGGAAAATCTTAATATCTATGCTATTCTTTGAAATCAATTTTTGTAAAGCTGTTGAGAATCTAAGAGTAGCTACATTCGAGACCAACTGAAAAAAAAATAATGCCTTCTAATCCAGTCAGCTTAACTATTGGCATAAATTTAATATTATCAAATCCTCTAAGATTAATGATTGCATTTCAGGTCCAACAAAAGAATTTTCCCGTTTGTCAAGAAAAACACAGCAGCAGGTCAAAATATGGTAAACACTTGGTCGGTTTGGATTTCTTCCTTACCGCAGGTCAATAGCTCCTGCTTCACGCCCGTGACTGGCTGGGCGTGCAGTGACTTGGGGTAAACACAACGCGTGTCCCGTACAGTGATGTTCCTCTCCTTCACCCAGCGATGCATCCACAGTATGTTACAATCACACAAAAGATACTCAGTCTGAAATTCTCTGTAACACACAAATTAAGAGACTGTAGTGAAGGAAATTAAGTCGCACTGTTGTTTTAGATTGGTTTGTCTTTTTGTTGTAAGGAACAATACTGCTCATCTCTACTGGGCCTGTACCACACACTATCGACCGGTTATGGTCTTCTATCCAAAGACCACTCACTGGAGTATTGGGCCCCAGTCCTCCTCCCCACTGATCCTGAGACTCTATTTTCAACCAAAGTTGGTATGCAAGGAAAAAAGTCATCATACATTCCTCTTCTATGCAGCAAGTTCCATTATCCCAAGGTTTCAGAACACCAAATCCTTGCTTTTTTTGTCTATAAAATCTGTTACCTATTTATCACAAAGCACATGGCAATAATTTTAAATCTTCTTTTTGTTTGTTTTTTTGAGACAAGGTCTCACTTGTAATGGCCTTGAACTCACTCTGCAGCCCAGGTTGGCCTCCAACTCAGAGCTATTCCCTGCCTCAGCCTCCCAAGTATTGGGATTACAGGCATGTGCCATCACGCCTGGATAGTAATTTTAAATCTTAAAGCTTCCCCCAATTTTTCAGTACCACTGCCATATTCCTGGTCTAAATGCCTACAGTGTCTCCTGCTGACTTTGGCGCTGGCATAACAACGCGTGGCAATACAAGGACTATTTTGTGTGGTTACATTCTAGACATCTGACAAGACTGCAGGCTCCTTAAAGATGGAAACTATTCTGACACTTTTTTTCCTATGCACCAGGTGACACCACAGATATTTACGAATTTAAGGAATAGACTCAGCAGATCAAAAATACAAAAATAAGAACACTTCATGTTTGATACAAAAGAAAACAGAGAACTGTCTTTAGATGAGACAGAAATCTTTGTAATGGTCTTTCAAAGGATATACACACGGAGCTCAGATATATCTATACACGACACTTTCCCAAACACTCTTTTCACTAAGAACTGACTATTTATATGTCATATATTATGCTAAATCCAGCTAGTAAAAATAACAAGATTGAGATTTTATTACTATGAACTAATTTCTGATTTTTTCCAACTGATGAAAAATCTTAATCCTGCCCAATATGGAGGATATTATTTAAAAGAGGAACAAGACATAAATGTAACTGAAATAGAATGTAAAATGTTCCATAAAAATGAATCAAGAAAGTACAAAGAATAAGCCTAAGTCTGCATGTGTCTAACAGTGATAGTGCATTTGAACAGGGATCAACTCACCAGTTGGGGAGAGGGGGCGGCAAAGAGAAAATGAATGTTACAAATACCAACATAATGTCCTGGCTGACTCCTGATTTCTAAGACCACCTTCTGGTTAGTTCCTAACACTGTCCAGTAAAAACACTGGCAATGTTTCCCATCTTTTGGATGAAAATACTTGCCACATTCCTGCTACACACAACCTTAAAAAGTCACATTATTCTTTGCAATTTTATTTCTTAAACCTCGGGGAAGGTATGAGGATGTAACTCACTAGTAAGTACTTGCCCGGCATGTGCTGGTTCAATTCCCAGCACTAACACACACAAAACAAAACAAAACAACACAACAGGCTGAGTGATGCACAACTACAGCTTCAACACTCTAGAATGCTGTCACAGGAGGCTCTCAAGTTTGAACCCAGCTTGGACAAGTGAGCTACTAAGTGAGACCCTGTCTCAAAATAAAAAGGGCTGGTGATGTAACCAAGTGCAAAGGGCCAGGGTTTAACCCCTAGTACTGTTATCAATCGATGAATCAGTCAATATCAAAAGCCACAGAAATGAGCCCACTAAAGGTGTCAAAGGAGCTGTTTCCACTCACAAGCAGCCCTCTGGACAGAAAAGCAGTGGTACCAAACAAAGAGACCACACAAAATCTGACCTAATGGGTCTCTAGAAGCATGTACAACCCCACAAGATGGGGAGCTGCCAGATAAGAGCCTCAACTGCTGGCTCCAGCTACCTGCCAGGGAAAACTGCTAGAGACTGAAATAACACATTTGCAAAAGGACAGGGGCTGTGGCATAGCATGGGCACGGCCCTGGGTTTGACTCCCCAGCGCCACAAAAAAAGGTGGGGAAAGAGGGAGGAAAGAAATCAACCTACACCGAACAAAGGTATCCAGCAGGAAGACCTTTTTGCTTGGAAAAAGACTCAACCTTACCAATCACACAAGACAGAGGAAAACTGAAAACAATAAATTTAACAGTAATTCCAATAGAATACCAATAGAATAGAATTCCAATAGTGTTCCTTACAGTTTGAGATAGATTAAGGTTTATCTGGAAAGAGAGTTCCTTTCAAAAGTGATTTAGCAAAATTATGTCTAGGGAAAATAACCAATCCTTGTAAAGCTGTGAATAAGATCTTACACCAACTTCATAAAGCAGACTTTCTCAGTAAACATCCCTAAAAACACCAGTAATAAGATGTGAATTCAGTATGGACAGGGTTGCAGGATAAAATTAAATCCTTAAAGTATAAAATATTCTTCACCACAAATTCTTCATCAGGAGGACAGTTTATACTCTAGGGATTTAATTAGAGAAACCACAAAAACATTTCCTGATTTGAAAACACAGTCAAAGAGAACAATTCCCAATTTATTGACTCTGAATCTAGACTGGAGTGATAAAAGGATTCTAAGAAAATGGCCACCATAGCCTGACATACATTAATGAGATTTACTGTATATTTTTCAGTGTGAATGGAGGTTCCCGAGTAAGAGTCTAATTTTTGCAGATTCACAAGATGTTCCTCATGAAATCTCTTAAACTGCATAATGAACGCTTTTAATTTTCAAAAATGAATATATGCTGAGTAAAACAAAAAATTCATACTTACAGAGACCGCAATGAGCCAAGATAATCAAAAGTTCCTTGAGACAATGAAGAAAACAAATTCCCTGAAAGGTTCCTGGAAAAAAAAGGAAGAAATTTCACCTTAAAAAGTACTTACTGCTTTAAATCAAATTTTAACTTTTTCCTGTTTTTTCAAATGCCCAGTATTCACTGCATGATGTTACAAAGAATTCATGAAAGTCTTTTATAAAGAATGAGCAACTAGTAAATTTCCTCCAAGACTGGGGATAAAAGGTATTCTTAACCGTATACAAAGCAGTTGTGAACATTTTTAAAAATATTAATATTAGGTAAGGTTTTTTCTATTGAATATCAGGTGATCCTAAAAGATACTTTACTGAATTCGCCCAAAATAACTTCATATGTTCACTCCTCATCATTTGAAAAGCAGGGGGTGGAAAGGAAAAAATTACATCTTAAAAACTAAGTAAGAACACTGGCCTCCCTGATCATCAGCAGAAACACACTGAAATTGAGTGAAAAACAGGAGAAGACTGTTGTGAGTCCAGGGGCTAAAATAAGATGCTGAATACAAGGTAACCTTGGCACTGGAAAAATTATGTAACATCTCTGGTCCTCTCTTGTATCAGACGGCTTTAATATTCTAACGGTATGCTGCAAGTCGGGTAGTGTGCAACACGACTGGAAAGAAGTATTTCTTCTGAGTCTGAGTCTAACCCGGGGGCTGGAGTGGAGGCAGGGCCCATGCTACAGCACACAGCAGAAAACAGTCGTGGGTTGCTAAGTCCACCTTCAGGGGACTTCTGAGGGCTCTGGGAAAATGGCAACATGATTGAACTCTCACAAGATCTGCCCTATGTTTCTGGTATTATCAAGAACAGCCAGAGTTTAGAACTAGAGTTCTCAAGCAATGAGGTGGGGACAGGGCACAGCAGAAGCCTGGAGAGAGGTCTCCGGTCTGGGAGAGAGTGGTAACTCCTGTAGACGGACTCCCCAGTGGGCAAGAGGAGAGGAAGATCTGGGGGAGGGGCAGCTCCTGTCACACCTGCAGCCCGAGTTCCTGATGGAAAGCCCTGCATGCAACCAGCCAACCAGTCTTCACAAATCAGTACACAAGCATGTTCAGTAAGAACAGCCCAGACTTGTTTTTATGTATACTTAAGGACTGTTTTTCCCCATGTACAAAGTCTGGATGAAATGCTTCTGATCTCCATGGGAGAAGAGTCTACACACTTTAAAAGAACAAGCAAAAATGCACATGTGCAGATTGAAAAGATGATGAAAGAAATGCCTTTCTCCCTTCTGCCTGTCAGAGTAAAAACTAAATGTGAATTTTGAAAAACATCCTTGACTGATGGGAGTGTAAATCACTGCAACATTTAAGAAACCAATATTTATTCAATTAAAATGAGCACATGTACTTTTATGATGTTCTTCACATGAAATTATATGAATACTGTTATTATTTATAATGTGAGCAGAATGAAAAAATGGGAAATATAACCAAATCAAGAAGGGCCATGAGCTGCAAAGTATTGAAAGTGGGCAACTGGTATATGTTAATTCCTTAAACAGCTACCTCTAATCTTTTTAGATGATCACAAGATTCATAAGACTGTACTAAGTTGGAAACAAAAAAAAAATCTATCCTACAAAAGTAGAATTTAAATGTGAACATAAGAATTATACCTTACAACAATCATTGGATTCTAATATACTATTAGATATTTTCCCTTGGAAATCACAGAAAAAGGAAAAAGAACCACACTAGAGAAATAAATCCCAACAGAAACCAATTTTCCTTCAGTGATGGAGGAAAAAAAAAAAACAAACCTGTTGTTTGGCTGCACATCAAGTAAAGTAACTGGTTTGAGCTTGGGGGTCGCAAAAAAATGACACATATTTTATAACACTAGAACCATAGTCCAACACTGAGATGCTTATAAAGACAGCCAAGGGGAACTGAAAATGACATAAAAAGAACTAAATTTGACATCCAGCACGGTAAAGCCACTGTTCCAGTCTCACAGTAAGCTCACTGAACAGTGTGGCAGGACTATTATCCACCTGTCCCCCCTTCTCTGCTCTATGTTGTCATTGTTGCCGTCTCACTTAACGTTTTTAATTCATATGCGTCTTGCTAACCAGATACCTATCGTTATATGTGTATGCTACATCCCCTGTGTGCATATATACAGGGGTGTTTACCAAGGCATATTTTTTAAAGAGGAGAAATATTCTGTAGTCATGAAAAAAGCATGAACTAAATCAACAAATACTCTCACTGGTGCATTTTTTTAAAGTAAGTTGTCAAATACAGTACGTTTTTTAAAGTTCTGTACATGTGTGAGGGCAATGGAAAAAGAAAAAATATATATACATACATTCACTATATATACACACATATATATTCAACATTGAGCATTGACAGAGGCTGTCTCAGAGTGGTATGACTAAAATGATAAGAGTGTAAATTTCATTATTTCCATATGGTTTATTATTTTAAAACATTCATAATTTATGTATGTTTTTCTGTTTGTGTAAAGGGAGATCTTTATGCAAACATTTTATATACACACACACACACACAAACAATTTCCTGCACAAAGAAAATTGTACAAGAAGTTGTTATAGACTTGACACGGATTTTTAATAGGGAAATATTATGAACAGAATTCTTCAGGAAAACAACACAGGTTCTAAACTAACTTCTTAAGTAAAGGACAGAGAACTCATGTTGTTTCTGTGCTCAGGTATCTGTCCCTTGGGGCAGTGGGACCGCGTGGACACCCTTAGGAGTGCAGGCCCATTCACCTGGGAGTGTTCAGGAGAACAGCTCCATCCATAAAAGCAGAGATCAATACAGAGAAGTCATCGAATTTACACCACCATGCCCAACCCATGTCCACTGAGACCTTTGATTCGCTCTGAGAAAGTTATTTTTCAATGTGTAACTAAACCCCCAGTGCTAAGGCTTGTTTCAAAATGATGAGTAGCATGTGTAAGAACACTATAGATTGTTTGCCACGGCCTCTCGAGGGTCTCTTGGCTAAGCAGCCCAGGAGTCTGCGGTCCGTGCTGCCAAGGTGACCCAGAGAGTTCACCGAAGAACCAGCAGAGGAAAGCCGAATGATGATCTACTCACGACTGGTTTGCAGACACCTCCCAGGACCTCTCTGACTCCCAACTAAAGGAAAGTCCTACATGCCCCATTACGCATCCAATTTTCTTTTTCCACTTACTGAACTCAGAGAATGCCCTTCTCCTGTTATCACCCTTCATGCCCAGCACATGGTCTGGCTCGCAGAGCTCAGAAATCTACGTGCGCTTATACAAGGCACTTATCCAGAGCGTCCAGGGCCACAACTCTAGATTGGTGACGGCGAACCTTTTAGAGCTTCCAATGATAACAAACAGCCAGCTGTGGCACCATGCCATAAGTTCACCATCACTGCTCTAGACCTACCTGGATCCAAACTATGATGAGCAATTTTATGGCAATAGTCTTGAATGCTAAGGAACTACCTCAAGTGCCTTTTTCTCTGTTAAAAGTGTTAAATGATTTAAGCCATAGGGTACTGTGCACACCTGTAACTGCAGCTATTTAGGAGGCTGAGGCAGGAAAATTACAATTCCAAGCCCAGCCTGGTAAACTAATACTGTGACCTTGCTTCATAATAAAAACAAAACAAAACAAAAACAAAAACAAAGGACTGGGGATGTAACTCAGTCTGCCAGCCCTGGGATCAATATCCAGCTTTGAAAAAGGGGTGGGGGGTATTTAAAGCATTTAAACCTGGTGTATTTCTGTATATCCCACAGAGCCCCAAAAACTTATTACACGGCCTATAGAATCATCTCAATCAAATCTCAAAGTAGGAAGCCTCACAGTGTTGTTTCTGTTTTAATGACTCACCTGGACAAATGCTCACTGTGTTCTATGCCCTGTAAATTCTCACAATTGGTATCAGATTACTGATAAAAATGTACAATACAACCTAAATGGTTCCAGAACTGCAAAAACCTTGAACTTTTGAGGCAGAGAGAAAAAGAAATAATAAGAAAATAGTGGCTTGCCCTAACCAAAGCTCTGCCCCATCGAGCTCTTCCTAAGTGACATCTGTTAATGGTACAAATCCCAGAGCCAAAGCCAGAAATCAACCTGGAACCCAAATCAACAAAATAGTACACTCTGGATTCTTGCCTGGAGTCACACCTATCCAAAAATACAGTAAAAATTTCCTTCGTTAAAGTAGAATCTGGGGAAATATAAAGCATTCCTCAACACTAAAAATACATACAAATTGGATCTGGAGAATTAGAAGATACAGAATAGAAGAGAGGGGAAGGGAAGTAAAAAAGATCAAGATGTGGTTTGTGTATGTACCAATCCCCCAGGATGAATGTATTTATTATGTATCATAATGGAATAAAAAGAATAAAAATACAGAATAAAAATAAAATCACTGAAATAGAAATGTTTGCAGTTTGGTTACAAAAGAGTCAGAATTTGATTTAATTAATTCAACTCATAAGTAAAGCATAACAAGTAAGTTTTTTTTTCCTGCAGTACTGAGGTCTGATTTAGGGGTGCTCTACCACTGAGCCACATCTCCAGCCCATTTTATTTTGAGATAGAGTCTCACTAAACTGTTTAACTTATCCTCAAATTTTCATTCTTCCTACCTCAGCCTCCCAAATAGCTGGAATTACAGGCATGCACCACTACAACCACACCTGGCCAAAATCAATCTTTTATTTAGAAACATAAATTAGGCCATATATCTTTTCCCCCAAATTAAAGAACTCTAGGAAAGAAAACACCTGCAAGTCTCCTGACAAAGAAGTGGGAATAATTTGTCCTATAATGCTTAGAAGTCCCTTCTCTTACTATACACGTGAAATAACCTCTCTATTTAAGACTCTAATTGCTTTTTCAAAGCTCCACTTGATTGAAATAAAAGAACATTTCTAAAAAGCTCCAAGGAGAAGGAACCCAGGAGTGGACCACTTTGATTCAGACTCTGTAAATACAACATTTCACACTGACCTCTATCCCCAGACTGCTCGACTAGAACATTTTTTATGCCATTCTCTCATATTCATGCTGTTCAGCAGGTTCCTATTGCTGAGTCAGCCTTAAGCCTCTGTCTGCTTTTCATACATTTCCAACACAAAGCTTTACAGATAGTCAGCCTTATTTCTAATTACTCCCAAAAGGATTATCTTTATTAAAAAAATTGATGGGTTATACAAAATTCTTCCACATTCATATTACACATAAATTATAAAGAGACAGCTACAAATAATTTAATTAAGCCTTTAAATAACTTTAGGTACTACTGATCTTTCACGATAAGTGGAAAAAAAAGAGAAGTTCAGAAAGGTTAAACAATTGCTACAAATCCCACGTCAGAGGCAAGATGTAACTGGTGGTTATTTTACTCTAGGTCCACTGGTCTCTTCTTGAAAAGTAGATCTTGCTCCCATTTCCCCCTCCACGCATCCCTAATTGAGCTTCTTTTCCTTCTAAAATGTCATAAAACTTTCAGACCATCAGCTTGCTTTTTATCTCTTCAAAAAAATTTCCCTGGATTAGTACAGCTTTCAATCACATCCCTTAACATGGTGCGTTTGTTGTCTTCCATTTGCACTACATTATGTGTGTGTGTGCCTGTGTGTGCATGCATATGTGTACAGTGAGTTACTGTATTACAGGTTGAGCATCCCTAATCAGAAAGTCTGAAATCCCAAATGCTCCCCAATCCAACAATTTTTGAGTACTGACATGACATCACTAGTGGAAAATTCCACACCATAGCACTTTGTTTCATGTAACGAGTATCTCTACTCTTTTAAAAAATGTTCGCAGTACATGATTACATTCATAATGGGGAGTTGTTAATGTACATAACACATCTTCATTCTTTTTATGTCCCCTTCCACTCCTCACCCTCCCTATTCCCTCTATCTCTTGGACCCCTTCCCATTTGCAATGGATCTAGTTCCCTGTTTCCTGTTATCTATCAATCATACACAAAAATTTTTTAATCACTGTACCAAACTGTCTTCAGGGTCTATGTGTGTATGAAGTATGTATGTAATATAAATTTCATGCTTAGATTTGGGTCTCAGCCCAAGATCATCTCATTATATATATGCAAATATTCTAATATCTGAAAAAATTCAAAATCTCAAACACTTCTGGTCCCACATAGTTTGGATAAGGGACAGTCAACCTGTATTAATTACTGCAGTTGCTTTTTAATATTAAACAGATTGTAGGTGTTCAGAAACACTTGGATTCTGGTTCAAATACTTCCTTGTATTTTAAAAGGAAAGAAAAGGTACTTACAGTCGAACCAGATTGGTGAGTCCTCGAAATATGTCTGCATTCAGACATCCTATTCGATTGTTGGTCAGGTCCCTAAGGAGAAAGGGCGAAAAGTGTTCGCAGTTAGTTCTCTTAAATAATAAAGGCCTTATACATTCAATATTCAAAGAATGGCAGCAGGCATCGGACCACTCCTTTCTTCTTTGTATCTCTAAGATACTTGTCCACCTCAAGTGAGATAAGAATAGCACTCAGAGAAAATGATTCTTGCTTTCGTTTAGTTCTGGTACACACAGACTAAATGCTACTTAATTATATTTCAAGCACTGACTCCTTCAAAATTAGTCAACATAAAGCTTGAGTAGTAAAAGTAAGTCTCAATCTATCTTACTATCTGTGATACAATTCCTTGGATGGCCTACAGAGTTAATGATGCCAGGGCAGTTGGAGAACTGAGCCCAATCTAGCCAGCAAATAATAGATAATGGATCAAAGGGTAAATTATCAAAATGATGGAACTTTTATTTCAAGAACATTTGAAACTTAATGCTTTTCCTTAACTACTCAGAAGTTCTGACTGTAATGAAAAAACAGCTGAATTAGCTTTTACTTTACAGATCTATCATTCAGACTCAAGTCAAATTACTTTAACACTACTAAGTAATGCCCCAATTATTTTCTCAGTCAGTTCTAATTTCTATTTCCTGCTAAATGTTATTTTCTAAATATTTTTCTCGTCTCCTATCTATGGAATGTTTTTCTTTTTATGCACACAGAATTTTTAGTGTTTTACTCTCTGTAATTCCAGTACTTGGGAGGCCGAGGCAGGAGGTTTGCAGGATTGCAAGTCAGTGCCCCACCTGGGCAACTTTACGACTTAGGGAGACCCTGTTTCTGATTGAATGAATGAATGAATGAATGGGGATGCAGTTCAGTGCAAAAAGGTCCTGGATTCAAGCCCCAGTACTGGAAAAAAGAAAAAAAAAATCTTTCTTCACTTATCTTACTTTACGCCAAGGACAAAGAACAAAATTTTAATTTCACATTTACGCAGAGACCTGCATTAGTTACAAGTGAAAAGTTTATTGTGAAAGATAACCATTTACAGTTTCTCTAATTTTCAATTGCAACTGCCATGTCTTTCACTGCTGCTCATCGGAGGACTTGGTGCACTCTCGCAAGAAAGCCCTACAACAATGAATCTTAATTTTTAGTTGTTAGGTTTTGAATAATTCAATATACTTTGAATTTCAATAATATTATTAGAAATAGCTCTCTCAACCAAACTTTCAAAAATTCTTTATCACAGTTTTCTCAATGTCTGTGTTACTCTTGGTCAGGGAATTATACAGGTTCTTTGAATTACACTTTTAAGTAATCAGAAAAGTCATTTGAAGCACCATTTCCAAATGAAAACTGCTGTGTCCTAATTGGTAATAGAAGACAACATAGTAGTTTGAGAATGAATTACAGTAATACAGCATCTGAAGCAGGTACCTATGCATTTACTTTTTCTGGTACATATTCTAAAAATCATCCTGGTTTTTAATAACTTCATGACTCTCCTTCCCTCTCTTATGGCAACTTTCGCTAAAAGAATCTTAAGCAACACAAATCTTCATCTGTGCATGTTATATCCCTCAACTTCCTCAGAATATTAAACTTAAGTATTTAATTGCATGGGGCTTCTTTTTTTTTACTCCAGTAGATTTTCCTTTTATTTCTGGGTTTTACTGTGTAAAAAAATCAGGCATTATGTTGTGAATCGCTGCTTAAACAAGCATTTCTGGATGCTATTCATTATCTTGTCTCAATTCTGAGCTTTAAATGGTGTAATTACCATTGATTCTTTGGGAAGCAATTTCATCATAGCTATACCTACTTAAAATGGAATTTAGGTATTGACAATGGGTTTTCATTTGGGTTGAGAATCAGCTTGAATTTGTTGATAAAGCAAAAGAGAAACTGAATGGGTCTGGGCTTCACCTATTTCTGGTAGTTAATTTTTCAGAAAGCTGCTTAATCTTCCTGATTTAAATTATCTATAAACTAAAGGCAAAGGCAAGATATACTTACAGAAACACTTTATTTGTGGCTGTTGAGAAGGATGTACAATTGAGAAGAATGATTTAAGGGCTCATAAGAAAAAGTGCCTGCCTCTATAAGCAACTGCGGAGTATCTTTACATCCCATTTAGTTTATACATCAGACTCTTTCAGCTTCCAAGCTGTGTACCATAAGTTCAATTACAAGTCAGCTGTTTGGAATTAAGAGTGTATTTTCTACTGGGAAGAACATTATAAATGGCAATTACCTGCCTAGGCAAGAACACAAGAGACTCCTTAAAGTGTAATGCGATGAAAAAAATGCTAAGGCAATGGCTAGTACAATATCAGTAATTACATTAAATGCTACCAAAAACGAATTTTCAAAATTTATTTTAGATAGCTGAACTTGAGAAATTATTTAGGATGAAGAACTAGATGGAGAACCTCTGCATTATCTTTAAAACATTCTGATGAGACTGCTTTTTATTAACAGTCAAGTTTCCTCCAATCTGTAACTCAGCGTAGAGGTATTACTCACATTAACCTTTGTATTATCAAAAAAGCCAGGGATACAAGGATGTAGATCAGAGGGAGGGAATAATTAGTAGCCCTAAGACATAATGATATCACAACTCCTCCTGTGAAGAAAAAGCTGGATGGAAAATACTCTAGAAGGCCTCACATCTAAGCATCAGAGAGATGGTCAGATGGACTGAGCCCCAGGGTTTTTGCCAGGGTAAGTACAGCCCTACCTGGCTCTCTGCTGAAGGCTCGTGTCCCCTGCTGGTGTAGGTGCGGGTCAAACTGTTCTAAATCAAGCTGCTTGCTGCTGCCCTCTTCTCCCAAGTGACTATTTCAGGATGTGCCACCTGCATAGGGCCTGCCAGTCTGTTCAGCTGAGCCCCAACAACCTCTAGACTCCTAGCCGCTGCTCTGCCTCTCTGCAACCAGAGGCCCATTCCGCATTCAGGCACGTGGCTGGTGAGTGTGGCGGCACGAGGCTCGAGCCTCTTGGGGTTTCTGAGCTTCCTAATATCTCTAGAGCCCAACCCAGCACACACAGTGGATTTGTTGAATTCTCACTGAAATCAATGATGCGTATCTCTGCCTTGCCGCTTTGATGACACTGAGACACCTGGCTGATGCTCACTTTAATGAACTCAACTCCAGCTACACTGGCTGCAACTCCAATACTACCTAATGCCAGGATCCCCCAACTCTTACCTCCTTACCTAGACGTCCAATCTCTACTAATATCGGCCAAATCCTGAGCTGTGACACTAAAGAAAAAAGTGTAAAGTGAGTGGAAAAGAAGAAAACTGACTGGTACCAAGCTTTCCTCCAGAAATCCTTGTGCTTCTACTGAGTGTAGCAAAGAACGAAAATCACAGGGCCCCCTTACTCACACCCAGGCAAAAGTGATGGTACTAAAAGGCCACACTCTGCAGGCCAAGACTAAAATTAAAGTGACTCTACAAGACAGAACAAATCATCTAAGTCCTATTATTGTCCATTCTTCAGAATTCTGACCTTTAAGGCTGCCCAGAGAAGAAATGGGAAGACAGTTAAAGATGTTAAATTATAGATGAAGGATATTTTACTTGAAAAAGCAATAACTGGGGTGGGGGGTGGCTCCCCACTTGTCTAGTACACACAAAGCCCTGGGGCTCAATCTCCATGCCTGAAAATAGTAATAGTAGCAGTAATTTGTAAAGCCCTGTGAAAATGACATGAGGATGATTTTGAACTAAAGCAAGTGAAAAGAAACAGATACAAGAAAAAGTTCTCTGTCTTCTCTTTTGTCTAAAAATAGGGGTTAAATTTTAAAAAGTGCCCCTTCTCTTCTCTCTAACAGGAAGGACAAAAGATCCCCTTTAGAGAGAACTTTATAGACCCTTATAAGTCCAGGGAGGTCACCAGAGGAATCTACAAAACAAATATTACTAATTAGGCTTTAACTATTATTAACTCCTACTTTATTTGCCATCCCACAATTTGTTGCCCCTAGAGACCGCAGGTCCTTTTCCTTTGTCCTATCACTTCTCCACTTCTTGTTAATCTGTCTTTTGTCATCAGGATCCCAGCCAAAAATGTAAAAGGGTGGAGGGAAAACTATTTTTCTTCGAGCACGTAACAGACAGGGCCCAGTAATGTTTGAGAAGGAACACAGGAGGGTGAGGCAGTCAGCTTGGCAAAATCGCTTCTCAAATGTGAGAAACTGCGAAAAGAGCGCGGGGTGGGGGGTGGGGGGCGGTGTCAAAATAAAAACAGACTGATAAACGTGAAAATGGCGAGACTTTCACACCGTTAATAGAAAGTTGCTTCATTTATATGTCATTTACGACAGCTACAGTCTGGCTGGACTCACAACTTGCAAATCAACTCCAGATTAGGTTGGCCGCAGAGCTGGTGTGGTAATAATAGCCTAAGAGGGACGCAACTATCCATCGCTAAACAAATTACATTTGTGCAGATTAACTGCACTGCAAGCTACTTATATTAAATTCTCTCAGTTCTTCTTCCAGGGACTGGGCCAAGTGAACCTCTAGAAATCATTAAATATCCATTTCTTATCATGCTAAAGAAAGTTAACAGCTACTTCTGACAGAAACAGTTCAAACACATAAGCGATTCGAACACTCACAGTCTTTTCAGCGATGACAGTCCCCAAAAGGCACCTGGATCTATACTACTAATAAGATTGTTCCGGAGGTCCCTGTTAAAAACAAAATGAAAGTTACTCGAACATCAGCACTGTAACAAAGAGCAGGCATACTACACTTACCTGCTACACAGAAAAGGGTAGTAACAGTAACGATGGGAAGAAATTGAAGCAAAGATCACCTGAGCAGTAACTGAAAGAATTAAAATTTGAGCAGTGTAGCTCCAAAACCTTTTCTTTTGGTCAATACAAGAATAAAGGTAAGTCATAAAATGTACATGTGTTCTAATATGATTCAAATCCAAGTTATCACTAAACTAAACCATATACATTATTTCTGCAATTTCTTCCTCAGCATGCTGGACTTTGGGTATCAAAGTACATCAGTGGCTGTATGTTTAACAAACATTACACTAAATTCTTTTTTTTAATCTTTGAAAATATATACACTAAAATTCATGTCATTTAGGGTTTTTTTGTATTTTTTCCTCCTTGAGCTTCTGTGATCAGGTATACTAAAAGTGAGGATTAAATAAAAACATGATAAATCACATGACAGCTCAAAGCAAAGATGTAAAAGCCCCTCTCTTGGCACCTGACAGCATTATATTTTATTATCTTCCTCCTCAAACACACTGGCCAATTCACGCCAGCACCCTACCACTGAGGGGCAGCAGTGCGTGCCCACAGACTTCCCTACGTGGTCTACCTACAGGGTTCTGGAAAGCCGGCTTAAACTCAGTGTCTGAGTGTGGGTGGGGACTGCGGAAGACGCCTCATAAAAGTGCCAAGAGTCAGTGACCATCCATTTCTGAGGCCAACATTCTACCCCTTGGCCATGAGGCAGGCTTATTGTGGTCAACTGGAGCAGGAACACCTAGCTGAACTGAATCGGTGCAGTTCCAGGCATAGACGATCCACCTGAAGGTTACTGCCAACAACATAAAGGAGAATGGGAGAAGATAGGGTCCGGCTGTTTCCCAGAAGCTCTGTTTCGGCTGGTTCTCCTGAAGGGAACTTGGCTGTTCTTGTTGCAGAAGGCGCTCAGGCCTTTGCTGTCGTTGAGGATGGCTGCTGTTCCCTTCAGGGGAGCTCTGGTCTTCATCTCTGTTATAAGCTTCATATCCTGGTTCTCGTATAGATTTCTTCAGCCTTTTAGTCCAGACACGGACATACAATGGGACATTGCCATTGGCTCCTGGCCCTTGATTGGATCTTTTGGGTCTCCAGTGCATAGGCAGACGTTCTGCACTCTTCCTGCATGTGGCTTGTGTGTGTGAGTGTTGTAATGTGTAAATGTCCTGTAGTAAATCTGCTCTCTTGCAAACCACTGACTCTAGAAAAGTAACTACTACAGGCTGGCTCACACTTCAGCTACACCTAGCACCCTAGGGTGAGTCTGTCAGGCAGACTGGCATTGCTCTCTAAGTAATCCAAGCTTGCCCCTTCCTTACACAGCCAAGGTGAGCCTCCCACAGCCCTCTTCATGACCATACACAGCTCAGGGACGCAGACACTGCTGGGGACACGACACTGGCATGCAGACTGAATGCTCAGGAGGAGCCAGGACAGCAGGTGCCTCTGGGTTCTTGATTTCAGTTGAGATTTACAAGGCCACACTGGAAGCAGATCCCAGACCTTGGTACTACCTGTCACCACAGCAATGAGGCGACCTGCATCTCGGGGTTCTTTCATAGCTACTTCTCCCTCCTGGACACTGCAGCCCACGCCCCAGCAGTCTGAACGACTGTACTCAGAGAACAATCCCAGTCCACCTTCTCAAACCCCTCCAAATCAGAAAGCACCAGGATCCCTTCACTACTGTGCTTAAGGAAAGGTCTCTGAGGAAATCTTACTGCAGTGCGCCAGATTCCTGCGTCTTCTTCCACCCATTTCGCAAGAAGTTCAACTGTACTGTCCCATCAGTAAATGACAACTGCTGCATGGCCTGATTCATGCCATGTTATTTTCTTTCTCACAGCTGATTCTACCCATCAGTAGAGCAAAAGTTACAGCACTGGAGTTAGCTTGTGGACGAGGTGTCCTGAGAAACGCCTAACACACTCTGCTGTGGTGGCCTCTGCTTGCTCACCAGCAGAGACGCTCCTTTATTCCGAACCCAGCATTCTCCATGTGTCACTGACACTGTGGCTTCCCACACCGTCCCTGATGTTTAATGCATGGTGACAGGGGCTGATCAGAAAGTCTCAAACCCAACTCTCTGGAGGTGGGTCCTCTCAATCCAGTGAACACTGTGGCCTCCAGCTTTCCAGTGTTTCATGCTTTTCTAATACACCACATGCCCAAGAGCAGTGAGGCTCAGGGATGCGATCCCACCACCCCCTTCCTAGTCAGCGGGGATTTTCTAAACAAAACTGAATGCCCTCTCCCCGCAATTCACAATGCTTTTCTTTTGAAAAAAGGAAATAACTAAACATGGATACAAAACCTATATTCTGATTACATTACTATATAAACACTTTATTGATCAGAATTCAAATAGTTATATTCCACAACAGGAAAACATACTTTGTGAACACTGGTAGCTACCCCTACTTTTGGGGGATCTATATGCCAGCCTCTAAAATATTTCCTCAATGAAGTAACTAAAAATACCAGGAAAAGTCAGGAAGCTTCCCTAAGTGTACTCAGATGACAATAAAAAGTCTTAAAAGATACTCAGGTAGGGGCTGGGGATGTAGCTCAGTGGTAGAGCGCTTGCCCAGCAGGCACATGGCCCTGAGTTCGACCCCCGGCACCCCCTAAAAAAGATATTCAGGTAAACTCAGTTCTCTTAACTGTGAGTGAAAAGATGGTTCTTAGTCTAAAAGTCTGAACAAAAAAGGAAAAGCAGGCAGGGAGTAAGTTCCCCACTGTGAATGCCACAGTCTCTGCTGCCACTCCCAGTACCACAAAAAATTTAAAAAGAGAAATCATACCTTTCTTTTACTTCCGACCCTTGCACATGGGTTTCCTTGTCTTTGACCCTCATCTCAATCCTTACCCTACTCCACTTCTCTTGCCTGGCCAACTCCTTCTCACTCATGGTGCTTTGGATTAAACATTATTCCTTCCTCCACAAATAGTTCTCTGAACAAGAGTGCTCCACGCCTTCCCACGTCATGTCTCTCAGCCCACGGTACTCTCGGAGCTGATACTGTCTTCACCAAGAGACCACAAGTTTCACAAGGTCAGGATCTGCTATACCCAGTGAGAAGGTGACACTCAATACATAGCGGGTGGATGGGCAGAGAAATGGATGGAAAAAGCAAATCAAGACTGACAGAATTACATTAACTAACCTTTACTATAAAAATATTTCAGTGAATTATTATTAGCCACAAAGTCACTAGGATGTTCATAAAGTCAGATAGTGTGGCAAATGTGGCATTTTATTCAGGATCATTTTCATTTCTCTGAGTAAAAGGATGGTATGATGCCTGCAATTGACCTTCAAATAATTCAGCGAATCTGTGCCTCTGTAGGCACATTCCAATACAGGAGAGAAACGAAGGTAAAATGTTAGCAATTATTGGTGACACCGAGATTATGGCATCATCTTTTTCATCTTTCTGTTATGTTTGTAAATTTTCATAATAAAATGCCCCAGCTTTTTAAATGTGTGAGCACTTAAATCCCAGGAAATCTAATGAATCACCACCCCAGACTTCCTGGTTCCTCTCTCCCCTGCCCCAACTAACTCCAACCCTACACCTTGAAAGACAGGAAATTTTATGAGAAAATTCAATTCATACATTTTTACTTGTTTTGCATAAACCAAAAATCTCTGCAGACAGAAATATATAATGTCGGTTCCATTTTTTAAAAACATAAGTTTTTCTTTTCAGATTTTAAACAGCAGCTACAAGAGGAACTGATTTAACTAGAGAAGTTCATAAATCTGTGGCCCATGATGAACTGCATGTGTTTCTACAAAATACCTCTCATGAATAACTGAGTACAGTAATATGATTTAAAGATACAGTTTTTCTTTAATAATAAATTCCTGACATATTATATAATATTTAATAATAGCCATATTAATCAGGCATTGCCAAAAGATATTTATAGTTAGACTCTCTCATTTAACATCCCCTTTCCCCCACAAACCCACAATATCCCTGGTACACATAAGTCTAACTTTAGAACACAGAGCTAAATCTAATACAGCAGATCATTAAAACATAAGGGAAAAGAAGCATGAGAATAGTTTTAACAAAATTAAAGGAATATTTTAATGGCTTGGTACAAAAACTCACTCCAGGAAAGAATGAGTGTGTAAGGAGAGATGCCTTTAGATGCCAGCATCAGAATGCCTGAGTCAAATGATTTCAAGGATCAAGGAAACAATTCTCCAACATCACAAGAAATCAGAAGCAGAGCAGCCTTGTGGTTGAGTCTATCCACCTCTCAGACCACCATCCCAGGATGTAACTGCTGGGTTAGCCTTAGTCACAGTACAACATCCCAGGTCCCAGAATTCCTACAAGTACAAAGTCATGAAAAAAGAATGGAGAGTTCTTCTTTTGTCTCCTTAGAAACTGTATTATCTCTCTCCAAAGTCATAAAAAGCAGCTCCTCATCTCTAATTAGCTAGGAAAGATGCTATCAATAGTCAGAAAAAGATGCTGAATTACTCTCATGGCCTTGAACCACCAGTCAGGGTAAAATTAACACTGGGAAGTCAAACACATTGATCGGTAGGCATCCTAAAGTCTGGAGAGAGTATATAACAATACAAGAAGGACATCACTATAAGAGAGAGAGAAAGGAGAGAGGGAAGGAAGGAGAAAAAAAAAGAGAAGAGAGAATGGAAAGAGATGACGGATGGGTGAATGTATACATGGCAAATGTTATAGTTTATATCTAAAATGGCCCCCAAAGACTCATGTTCTCAGAGCCCAAAGGTGGGCTTTTGGGAGGTGATGGAATCATGGGTGTGTAATACTGGATTAGTCCACCGACTGGTTTAGCACAGTTCTGGGTGAAGATGACGGACTTACTGAAGAGGGAAGACCCACCCTGGGTGTGAGTTGCACCAACCAATTGGCTTGCAACCTAAAAAGCATAAAAAGAGAAAGAACAAGAAGTCTCACTGATTGTAGCCTGTCATGCCGTGGACTGTTTCTCCGCTGCTGTGCCACCCTGACTTGGAGTCAGCCAACTATGGACTGAAACCTCTACAAATTGTGAGTTAAATAAACCTTTCCTCCTTTAACTTAGGAGTGTCAGGTATTTTGTCCCAATAATGAGAAAATAATCAAACAAAACATCTATTCTAAAAAAATCTAAAAAGCTGACAGAGAGAGAGAGAGAGCGAGAGAGAGAGAGAGAGAGACAGAGTGAGGAACTGCCAAGGAGAACTTGGTCCTGGTCCTCAGATTACCTCAGTCTCTAAGTCATGTTTGCTAGCTCAACTCAGCCAGCACACGCTATTCTATCCCACCATTTATATGCTACCCCACCAAATGCTATTCCTTACTCTGCAGGACTTGGCGCAAGAAATTTTAAGACCAGACCTTTGGAAGTTTTGACTTGGTTTCAGGAATTTCTTGTTCTATTAAACATTTTTTTTTCAAAATATCCTATTCTACTATACTTTCAAGTTGTTTAGTTAACTTACTGTCATTTAAGGGTGTCTGGCCAAATCTGGATTGCAAACATTACACATGGCTGATTGTATCTCTTAAGGAAATTTTCCCAGACAAGGATACAAAGGCAGGTGGCTTTACTTGGGAGGTGATCCATGATGTGCCAGAAGCAAAGTGGGAAATGAGACGAGAAAGAATAGCCAATAAGAGGTGTGCTGCTGAAGAGGTTAGCACCATGGTCAGAGACTCCATCCCCTGGGACAGTGAGGACCACGCAGGAGGCAGGCCACACCCTAGAGCGGGGTCAGGGTAGTTATCCACCACCTGGTCTCAAGCGAGTGCTGAGGGTTGTTGGGGGCAGGCATGCAGGGATGGGGTGGCTTCCTTTTCAGTACTAGAGCCAACACAGAGCTCGAATTTCCACGGAAGGCTCGAATTTCCACGGAAGACTCGGGGAGAGACAGGCAGGAATGTGAGTGCTGAAGCAGTGAAGTTTGTCCCGCAGAGCAGAAAGGAGGTCAACTGGGGTCTTCCCCATATAAGGTTCTGACTGTGTGGAGCTCCCACTTTGCTCCCCTCTTGTCCCCTCCCAGACCCAGAGCAGTATGAGCCTGGCCATCTCACCTCTTTTTCTTTCTTTCTGAAGTAGCTCCTCTCTTACGAAGAGTATGGGGAGCAGCACCCAGCCGGCCATGCACGGCCCTTGCAGTGTGAGAGCAAGGCCAGCATTGCAGTCAGGGCTGCTCGGTGAAAGAAGGTGCTGGAATGGGGGTCTGTGAAGGCACAGAGGTCTGTCTAGACGTCCTCCAACCTGGTCCCAGGTCAGCACAGCAGGGTTTGGGGGTTAATAAGACAGTCCTTCAAAGTCATTTGTGTGTGTCCCACCACAAAAGACAGAGGCACTAATCTGGGATGCGGGTATAAACAGACCACTAGCTAAAAAAACACACTGTATCTTAACATCCCCCTACCACAATGTAACTTATTTCTACCATATACAGACATTTGTTATCAACGAAAGGCCAAATACAAAGGAAATTTTAAAAATAAATTTAAGACGGGCAGTAATTCACACCACGGCAAAGAACATTAGCTATGCTGGGTACATGAACAATCACATCAAGCTGAAGCATCGAGAATGAAGTGTGTTTTTAAACCCAACAGATGCCCTCTATGACCTCGGAGGGCCAGCACTCCGTCTTCCTTTTGGCAGGGGAAGACCACACAGATTTCTCCCGGGCCACCCAAACGCCTACTAAGTGCATGATGGGATATCACCTTTCTCTGCACGAATGGCGCACACGTGATGGCAATCAATGGCTCCCCACACTCTTAAAGGTCCAGAGGCTCATGCTTCAGCAGGATCCTCCTGGGACCCCACCTGCCTGTTTATACATCAGTCATCTCTCGAGACTCTGCAGCACGTTGGCCCAAGCTGGCAGCAGGATGGCTTCTGGGTCACAGGTACAACCATCTTTTCTGCTGACAGTGAGGAAATCCCCTTCCCCCAAATCCCAAGCACATCTTGACTCAATCAAATCGATTTCAAATGCCCATTCCTGAAACAGCAGCCACAGAATGTACAAAGGACTATTAGCACAGCCAGGCCTGGAGCTGAGGGTGTGGCCAGCACCCTCCGAAGCTTGCGGACTATGTGGAATAACACAGGAATACTTGAATAAAAATAGAAAAAAAGTTCTGAGAATTAAGTATCAGTGTGCCAAGATTGCTTTTGTGTATTTGTGTACATGTTTCTGCTCCTGGAAATATACACACACATGCATCAGTGTACATATTAACTTATGGATATATACATAAATATGGATATATGTGCTATGTGTCTGTGTGTACATAAGTGCATACACATGACCTAACTTAAAGACATCTCATTTAAATGCAAAGAACAGAGACATGCATAAACAATAAAGAATTCTAGATGAAAAATGCTTAAATAACACACTAGAAACCTAAGCAATGAAGTCCTGGGAATAGAACTGCAGAAGCCCCAAGGTGCAATGGTCAAAGCAAAGCATGTAGAGAAGTAGGGAAAGTGAAGCAGAGCAAAGAAAATTGAGAAAAATGAGGACAGTCTGTTACTTCCCAGAAATGGAGATGTTCAATGTGACTCTCTCATGTATTTTGAAATTTGATCATAAATGCATGAGTAATAGGGAAATTTGAAACGGGATCCTGGAAGAGTATTCAGAATATAAGCAAATTTACCATGCTCTCCTAAAATTTACCAACACAAGAAATAAGTGCCCATCAGATCATAAACAAAATTGAACATGATTTCTAAGCAAAAAGATACTATTATACTCAGATGTCTGACTGAATAAAGCATCAGTTTATCAAGAAGTTTTCCCCCTTAATATGCTTTGTAAAGTTCTACTTATAAAACATACATACTTCATGATATAAAATTTTAAAACATATATATGCTTTCAGCCAGTGGTCAGCAAACTGACTCATGACTAGTAAAGTTGTACTGGAGACATTCACCTCTATTAATTTATTATTGTATTGTCTTTTGCAGTCCTTCTGTATTTACTGTCTACGACCACTTTCATATTTTGATGGCGGAGTTGAGTGGACTTGACCCATAAACCCGAAATGTGCTTATAATTGGCCCTTTGCAGAGGGTTTGCCAACAACCTTTGCTTTAAGCAATTAATTTGTTTTTTAAAATTTAATTCCTGAAATTTTGCATAATAAAATACTGGGAAAATTCATTTGTTATACTGAATTGTTGGGATTTTAGCAAAGGTTTACAATGAAAATGCACTATACTTAATGTGTATCACAAACATTAACACAAAAATTTAAAAAACAATTATCTCTTGAATCAGGTATCAGAAATAAAAACTTTAATTCCTCCCCCAAAAAACACAATGAAAATACACTAAATACAAGAAATAATAGTGAAAGAATACTCACAATCTTTCAAGAAGACTTAACCCAGAAAATGAGCCATTCTTCAGCTCAGATATTTTATTGTTACTCAGAATCCTAAAAATGACAGAAAGAAATATATATGTAAGTTGTCTAGTACACATCATCAATATCAAAGTACTTTTGCTCATTATGTTTAAACCGACGAGGAATTCTCAGAAATTATTATCCAGGATTTTTGACATGGCTGAGAAAAAAGGAGCTTTTTTCCCAAAATAACTCACTCATACATCTCATCACATCTTATATCATTCCTGTCACACTTAACCAACAACTCAAAGATAAAAAAGAGAAAGTCCACACACAACCACTCTAAGTTCAATAGATTTACTTTAAAACTGAAAAGTTAATAGAAAAGTTTCTGAAAACAATAGAAAAGTGATCCATAAAATAATCACCTCACAAAGAAAATTATTTTACAGGTATCATTTCAATAATGCTGAATACATTTGTGATTTAATAACATTCAGATCAATTGCCTATGTGAGGGAAAACGTGGTTTTCATCAGCGGTCAGAAACTATGATGGCTGAAAGAATTGAAAACAAAAACTGATTTTAAAAAGTCACAGCAGTGCCTCGGTGCCCAGCAGGACTTAGCCGAGAAGAGTCTTTCTCTCTAGGCTCTGGAACATTATATAGCCTTTGCAGCTGAATAGCTAATAAAAAGTTTCCATGACAAGGTGAAAATGCCAAAGGTGTGGAAAATGCCGAAAGAATGGGGATAGCAAGACGTGGAAAATGACAAACATAGCCCGGATCACACCAGCAAATGGCACAGCCAGATTTTGAACCCAAGCGATTTCTACCTCACATACCTTGTTCTTAAAGCGCACCCATGTTGGTAATGAGGCACACCCCTGGCATTTGGGCCAGGAAACTCTCCATCACCATGGTGCTGTGTAACTTCCAGGAGCAGCCTTCACAAGGGGTTTACCAACACAGCAATTCTGTGTATACACAGAAGCAAATAATACACTCTGGGACTTAGATTCTAGAACCTGTTATTTTGTCTTTTAAAAAGACTGATTTTTCTCTCATGTTAAAATGATTAAAATAGCCAGCTGACATTCGATTTTCTTTTGATCAAAAAAAAAAAAAAAAAAAAGGCCTAGCCATGAGATTAATACATCAGAGCTTTGGTGGGATGGTGAGACACTCCTAAGCTCAAGCCCATCTGAGTTTGGAGCCCAGCTTTATCAGTTTTGAGTTACACTGATGTTAGGCAAGTCATGCCAGCTCTCTGTAAGAGTTCCCTCAGTCATAAAACAGGAAGAATAATATCTATCTCATAAACAGTAGAGAGAAATTAGAAAAAACATGACACATCCAATGAGTAGCCATTAAACTTCATATTCTGTTTCCTTGGGTCAAAGACATACATCCTCCCACCTTTCAAAGTTTTATGAAGTCACGAAGGATCTCGCAAAGTAAGTACTACCCAGCGTCCCTCCCCAAAGCTATTACTGAAAGAAGGAAAAGGCTTCAATCTTGGAACAAGAAAATATAGTGATCAGAGACATTCAGATTAAAATGCAACGGCATTTTCTCCAATCAAAACTACGAATGTTAAGGTAGTTGGCATGGGTAAAAGCAAACTGAGACTTGCATATAGTCACCAGAGTTTTATCGATGCAGGTTTCTCCAGCACCTGGCTGCGCATGTAAACAGACATGGATCCTAAGCCAACAAACACCAAATCTGACAAAAATGATACCCAGCTACTTTATTTCAGCAGGATTTATAACAAACTCTAAACTACTGAAAGAGGGCAGTGATCAAGAGGAGGAGTTAAGCAAATCATAGCATATCCAAACAAAAGTTTATGCATCCTTTCCAAATGAGTCTTTCAAAGGAAATTTGGGAATAGGAAAATGCTTATCATCAATTATAAGGCAGACAGCTCAACTGATATCATTATTTGAAAAGGATGTATGCACAGAAAAAACAATAAAAAGAAGAAGAAAATACATCAAAATGGTTGCTCTACCACAGAGCAGATTTTTATGACTTTCTCTTTTATTCTTATAATCTTGCAGTAACTTCTGAAATACCTGGAATAAGATTCTTAGTTTCAAAATGTTCTGTCCTAATGGTAAACATAACAGCCTTAATAACTAAGTATTGCTTAAAATTGAGTTAATTTTGAGTTTAATTACATTTTAGAAATAAAAACTGAAGGAAAGAATACTTAACACTTTAAGGTTAAATACCCAATTTACTTATTTACGTTTTAAAAGTTCATGTAATGATTGATTTCAGCAGCTTAACTGGCACCAAAAGAAGTGCAAAGAGTCACGTGGGTTCCCATCCAGAGCCTGGTTTTTAATGGAGACCCTGTCAGGATAAATGACTGTCTGCAATAGTCATTTCACTTTTCTAGGACTTCATCTTTAAGAGAAAATGAAATTAGACTAGACTGATTACCAAGATCCTTTCCAGCTTTTAATTTTTGATTATTCATATTTAATGTGCAAAGCTTTACAGTGACTGAGAATTTATAACCAATAAGCCAAAAACAAGGAAACCAAATAAAAAGACAAAAACTCCCAGTTCAGTGGCATTAGGATACCATTTCTGAGTGAAGAATGAAACCTCAACATGGAAGAGGTTTATAAATAATGCCAAGGTGGGGACTGACTTACATCACTGCTTCAGAAAAGGGACTGTCATTTGCTCAGCCATAAAGGCTTTTGTACAATAAATGATAGATTTTATTAAGGAGAGTAAAAGGAAGACATTTCATCACACTTAAAAAGTTATAACTGTAACCTTAAAAATATAGTTTACAACCTCAAGTTAATATATTCAGTCTACACATTCCTGGATGTGTTTAAGGATTGTGTGCAGGAAAGCAGGGTCGGTGTGAATAAATCTGCTCTGCAGACAGCTTTTATACTCAATTTTGAAACAGGGGACTGTGGAACTAGGAAATGCATAATATCATATATCATTGTAAACCTAAAACCCATTCATAATCAATATTTTTGCTGACACGCTTGAAATTTCAAACTTTCTAGGAGGTAACTAAGTGAAAAATATAAAACTTGACCAAAGTTATGTATACCCACTTCTGTTCTATACTAATGGTGTTCACACCAAATGATCTATTGACAATGCGTAGAGACGCTGTCCTGGCTCACATCTCCTGAATTCAGAAACCCTAAGGAAGAGCTTGACATCCACTGCTATTATCTAGCAAGGTACCAAGTTAGTTCAGTGCATCAAGTGCACTGAAAATAAGAAAAAAAGGGAGTAAGACAACATAGAGATTTTTTAAAAACAGCAAAAGGTGACGGAAGAGAAGAAATAAAAATTAAGTATTAGACGTTGTTGGATGCTACTGCAGATCCCAGGATGGAATGAAATTTTGAAAGTTGGTAACACATCCTACACCCAGTATAGCAGAAATCACTTAATAAATTTCCTTTTGAGAAGAATTTGACAAGCTATTTCCAGAGCATTAGTATACAGGTCAACATTAGGAATATAATCCTTGATGTCACCTGCTACAGGGAAAAACCAGATATACAATTCAAATAAGGTTATTGTAGTGGGTTGAATGACTGTAGAAGGATGGAAGAAATGTCCAACCAGCAGCTGTCTGTAACGGTGACCTTATTCAGAAAACTGGTGTTTATAAA